>PVKP010040828.1:0-19198 GCA_004027715.1 Plecturocebus donacophilus
AACATGCAGTGTTTGGTTTTCTGTTCTGGTGTCAGTTTGCTGAGAATGATGGTTTCCAGTTTCATCCATGTCCCTGCAAAGGACATGAGCTCATCCTTTTTTTATGGCTGCGTAGTATTCCATGGTGTATCTATGCCACATTTTCTTTATCCAGTCTATCATTGATGGGCATTTGGGTTGGTTCCAAGTCTTTAACAGCTCTGTTAGGTCTATAAATTCTGAGGGAGAAGTACCTTAATAGCTTGGCCCAATATAAAACTATATTTTTTTCTAAGCAGAAAGAATAGATTAGCTTTTTCTTCTTTATTTTCTTTTTGAGAAGTATTTAATTCTGGATATTGACAACAAAGGGAAAATGAGTCTTTTTAAATATTTACTTAATGCTCAAGACCTTTTTAGAGAGAAAGTATTTCCTCTCTCTGGGAATAAAGATGGAAGGCAGCTAAGTTTTGTCACTCTGCCACATCTCTCTTCTTGGATTCTTCTGCATTGTTATATAATCCTCAGACTCTTATACTTTTGCCAGCCCAAATCCCACCAGTCCGTCAAAGTCCATCTCACAAACCATGTTCTCAGCAGATGGTCCTTAAACTTTTGTTTCCAGCTATAGTGGCCTCTTATCCACTCCAAACCTTTTAGAACTTTCCAACTAGACAATTAGCAATAGGGCTGTGGTGTGTCTTCTCTCCTTGCAGAAAAGGAAGGACAGAGCCCATTGTGTTTGTGCTCCATTGTTCTCAGAGCAGAAAATCAGTGCAGTTGAATTATGCGTGATGAATGGAAGAATATCTAATATATCCCCAATTAAACTATAACTTGCAAAGGGAAGAACTATCCCTTCCCACAGTTGTGCAGTTAGCTCTAACTTCCTGCTCTGTGGTATTAGTTTTCAAGTGGGATGGCTTGCAGGATGGAAAAACTGCCTCAGTTGAATCACTAAGGGCTTTAGGTTTGTTTGGGAGACTTGAGGATTCAAAAGGAAGAACTTATATTGGAGAAAAGATGAGAGATGCTCCTGACAGTGGCAGTATAAGCAAATAGCACTTGTTATTTGTTAATCCCATGCAATTAACAGTGATACGGGAAAAATATGGTTTGCAAGGACCACGGTGTGATCGTAACATATCCCAGGAAATCATTTTGGATTTAATCGCAGGTGTGAAATTAAGCAGTGCTATTTTCATAAATACTATAATTAACCTAGATTTCCAGGAAGAGGTCTTGAAGGTTCTACAGAATTCTCTGTAGTCATCCCTCCTTATGTGTTAACTTCTGAAATGATGGGCATGACTGAAACAGGTTTTCTCCATGAGTTTTTGACCCATTCCTAATTCTAAGGCAAATGGTGAATATCAGAGCAAGCCTTATTTATCTCCAGCTATCCCTCTTTTGTTCCCTGTGTTTTAAAAATGTGTGTTGCAGGTTTTTGTTAATGTTTAATTTTGCTTCCAGTAAAAACATTCTCTGTATTTGGCTTTGTTGTATTTGCCACTTAAGAATGCAGAATTTATTATTATGTGCTTAAAGCAATCATTTAACACTGACATTTTAAGTATGACAATAATCCAAGTAATTGTTACCCATTCAGTTAACTGAAAACATCTTTACTTCCTGAGACAACTAATTATAATGCAGTGTTACTATCTTTTAATTGTAGACATGTTTGTTTTTGTGTTTATTTTGGTTTAGGCTGTCTTCAAGGACATCCCTAGTCTCAAATTTGGCGATCTGCCCTTATTCTCTGTCTGCTGCTTTAGGAAAATAAATGAAAACACTGTGGCTACACTCTTGAAGGAAAACAAGAGGATTTTTATTTTTCACAAGCTTTGCTCATGACTTCAGGACACTGGATGATGAGCTATTTTTAAAACTATCTGAACAATTGCCATATAAATAGAAATTAATTTATAAATGTACTCAAGGATTCTAGAAGATGAATTCAGGCATCTCGGTAGCATTCTTCTATATTCTTTACCATTGGTAAAGGGTATTTTCTCCAATGCTGTTTACCACTGGAGGAAGGTGGTATTGCCTCCTTCTGGCTTCAAAGGACTTGAGTTCAAATTCTCATTGTGGCTTTGACCCCTGGGGGACGTTCTGTTTTGATTTGCTTTACACAGGGGTTATTGCAGTGCCCTTTCATTTAGAGAATCCCTGACATTCAGGAATTTTTAATTTGCTAATTTAGCATTAGATGTTTCCATTTAGAGCTAATTTAGAGGACAGTTAAGTATTTCATTGACTTTCTCACATTATATTCTAATCCTTTTTTCCACTTAATACATTGTTCTCCTAAATAACCTATTGAGTGTTTTGTTTTGTTTTTACCAAGTAGGACCTAATAATTAATGTTGCAGTTATGAGGAATCGTATGAGAAATGTAACATTTCACATAATAACAGATTTTCCTCATGTTCCTGAATGTATTTGTATGTGCATTGTCTGTGATTACCTTCAGGCATGTGCAATCCTAGTGCTGTCAATTGCTTCTGAACACATACACACACACCTACACACACACACACACACACAGATACACTAACACACACTCACACACACACACATACATACAAACAAAGGAGCTTTGCTGAGAAATATTTTCCTTGCAGATCTCAAGGCAATCTCTATAAATGATACTTGCTGCTCATATGTGCAGTGTGCATTCAATAATCATTCTGTCACCTATGAAACATACATATATAGCACCAACCCCTGCACCTAAATCAATAAATAATTCAATTATTCTTTTACTTCTGCCATTCAACTGAAAGACCATCCTGAATATTTAAAACAAAACTGGCAAAAACTTAGGTCCTTTTCATTCCTGGCTTTGTGACTTGAGTGACATCATCAAGGCAAACATGATGCTGGCTATGTTCTGCTTTCTTATATTTTTCAACTCGCTTTAATTTTGTTTACACAGCAGATTTTTATTTAATGCCAATTCCTATTCTAGATCTTGCTAGGTTTTAGGAATTTGATGTACTACATGGTCAGTATAAGTAAATAATGTTTTTAAATTGCAAATAAAAGGAAAGCCAAATATCAATGGCCTAAATGAGGAGAAGTCCATTTTTTCTCAGGCAACAAGGAGTTGATAAGTAGACAGTTGCTGGTATGCTTTCTACAGCATGCCTGTGTCGGGATTCTGGCTCAGCCTCTCCATGATTCTCTCCTTTGACCCTCATGATTTCAGGAGCTCTAAATAACAAGATCACATTCTCAGAATCCCTTCAGCAACCTTCTCCTTGCAGCCTTCCCCTTGTCCAGAACTGGGTCATGTGCCCACTCTTCATTACAAGGGGAAGTTGGAAAAAGGAATATCTAGACTTTTTCTAGCCTCTACAGTTGGAGGCGGGCAAGGGACAGTTGGATTGGAAAGTGCTTTGAGGTAGCCAACTATTTGCCACATGGCCCCTGCAATTCTTACAGTGACTATTATTAACTTGTTTTGTTATTCACAGAAAATAGATTCACTACCCCAACTCCACCCCAACACAGCATATGTCGAATTCATATTAGGATTTGTTTTTGTCAGTTTGGGCTGCTGTATCAAAAATACACTGCATAGGATAAACAACAAACATTGATTTTTGGAGGGTGGAAGTTTAAGATCAAAGTGCTGGCAGATCTGGTGTCTGGTAGGGTTCTGTTCCTGGTTCCCGGATGACTCTCTTCTCCTTGTATCCTAATATGGCTGAGAGAACAAACTCTAGTCTCTTTCTTTTTCTTATAAGGGGGTAAATTCCATACTGAGAGCTCTCACCCTCATGATCTCATCTGAATCTAATCACCTACCAACATTTCCACTTCCTAATACTATCCCTACAGGGTTGGGGTTTCACCATGAGAATCTGGGAGAAACACAAACATGCAGTCCACAACAGGATTCTTTGGTCAAAATCACCAATTTTAATTTAAATGCGCTCATATATATATGTATGTATATTTTTTGAGATGGAGTCTTGCTATCACCCAGGCTGGAGTGCTATGGTGCAATCTCGGCTCACTGCAACCTCCGCCTCCTGGGTTCAAGCGATTCTCCTGCTTCAGACTCCTGAGTAGCTGCGATTACAGGTGTGTACTGCCATTCCCAGCTCATTTTTGCATGTTTAGTAGAGACAGGGTTTCACCATGTTGGCCAGGCTGGTCTCAAACTCCTGACCTCAGGTGATTTGCCCACCTTGGCCTCCCAAAGTGCTGGGATTATAGGCATTATGAGCCACCGTGCCTGGCCTCAGTTTTTTTTTTAAAGGAGGATAGTGGCAGATAAAGAATAAAACTGGCCACTGATCTCAGATATGATTTGATCCAGGGACACAATCATTCTATCTAGAATGTTTTTCCCTATTGTCATAACCTGACCTGGTTTCATCTCATCAAGGTCTTCTCAAATGCCACCATGTTCATCCAACAGTCAATCCCTATCTCATTATCCTGATTCATATCGCATATGTATTTTTTCATAGCACTTACCAGTTTTTAATGTAATCTTCATTAGGCATAGTTGATGTATCCCCCCCAAAAAAAAAACCTGCACATGTATTTGTATACAATTTGATGAGTTTGGACATATGCCATATCTGCGATACTGTACTGGTAGAGCCATGCCGTCTTTTGGAGATGACCTTAATTTTAAAAGTAAGCTGTATGAGCAGATGACTTAGACTTTCATAATACCTACTGCTGACGCATTGGATTCCCTCTCTGAATTAATATCTGTGTCAATATTGGAGAGTGGGCTTTTAAGACCACTGGATGGAAAAGTAAAAAAGAACAAGCATAGTTTGCGGGTGGTTCATGCAGTGGGAAACAGATAGCTGCTGCATTACAGCTCACTCGGGGTGTTCCTGCATGGCAGCAGGCAGGGAAAATTCTCTAGTGAGTAGCACTCTTGCAGGTGCAACTAGTCATTACCTCTGTGTTAAAAGTGAAGGGGCCTAAGATAAACATCTGTGAAGGCTCATGGTAGACACAGATGGCCTGGCTGCTTGGACAGTGGCCTGAAAGGGAAAAGAGAAAATATATAATAATAAGTTTTGAGAAAGAATTACAGGAATTTACCTGTGAAGGGTGGATACAAAGTGTAAGCATTTAGGGGCTGCATGTTAGCACCCACAGGTAGCATCTACCCTTAAAGAGACACCAAGCACAAAAGTAAACAGAGTGTCTCAGCTGTTTAACCTGTCTTTGTAATTGACCATCTCAGTGCTGGCGCAATGAGTTAATAAACCAAAGAGACATGTGGGCAGAGAAGAAAGCTACATGTGTGGGCTGCTTATGTTCACCATGGCTTACACTAGCTAGTGCTGCCAAATGTCCAGCCCATCACCAATAGAAATAAATGCTGCCTTGGATACAGCATCATCTCTCAAGGAGACTAACCAGTCATTGGGGGCAAGTTGACTACACTGGGCCCCTTCCTCCTCCTTGGAAGATGCGGCAATTCAGCTTGTCTTGGAGCAACACATATTCTAGATATGGGTTTGCATGTATTGCCAGCGAGGCCATGATGAGTACACAGTCTGGAAATTTACAGAGTGTTTGGTCCCTGAAGCCAGAATGCTGTGTAGCACTGCCTCAGAAAAGGGGCTCATTGTATTCCAAAGGCGATGCAGCCGTGAAACCATGATCCACTAATCTCAATGCATTTCCTACACTCCATATGCTTCCAACTCAATAGACTGGTGAAACAGCCTCTTGGAAGTTCAGTGCAGTCACTGGATTCACAATATTACCTTGGAAGAATAGGGAGCCCATCAGTTTCCTTAATACGGAGTGTTTCTAGTACATAGAATATTTGGAAGGCAAGAGCTGGAAATGGAGAGGGCCTCGTTTAAAATTACTCCTAGTGACCCATGTGGGGAATTTGTTTCCTAACCCAACAATTTGAGGCTATAGCATTCTGGAGGCCTTGCTTTGCAGAAGGAAACCGTTTCTATCTCAGGACACAGGACATTAAGCCATAGCCACCACCAGGTCATCTCAGGTTCCACATGCCAAGAGAACAGCAGGCAAGGAAAGGAGTCACAGTACTATCAAGGTTAATTATCTCTTATCTTTGGCAGGAGGTGGAGCTGCTACTACACAAGGGGACAGGGGAGAATAGGTTTGGTTCTTGGGTGATACATCTGGGACTTCTGGTCCTCATGCCTGGCTTTAACTGTCAGTGGACACAGAAAGGAGCCGAAGCCTGAGAGGGTTACATTACCTAGGGCTTGGACCTTCAGGGCATAAAGGTTAGAACACCCCAAACAGCAAGACATCTAGATGATCAGAAGTGTGACTCTGAGGTAAATACAGCAGAGGTGGGTAATAAAGGATGTCAATGTTGTCAGGTGTGGTGGCTCATGCCTGTAATCCCAGCACTTTGGGAGGCTGAGGTGGGCAGATCGCCTGAGGTCAGGAGTTCGACACCAGCCTGGCCAATGTGGTGAAACTCTGTCTCAACTAAAAATACAAAAATTAGCTGGGCGTGGTTGTGAACGTCTGTAATCCCAGCTGCTCGGGACGCTGAGGTGAGAGAATTGCTTGAATCCAAGAGGCAGAGGTTGTAGTGATCCAAGATCACACCACTGCACTCTAGCCTGGGTGACAGAGAGAGACTGTCTTAAAAAAAAGAAAGTATCAATGTTAACCTTGAGATCAATTGCAGCAGTTGTATATGGCAACAGTACAACTCAGGTTGCCATTGTCCCCACTCACCCTTCTCCACTAAGCTTCCTGGGAAACAAGACTAACCAGAATCCTGGAGGAACAATTTCCAGTTGGTGTGAATTTACTATATGAAGCAAGTGGATCTCAGTGGCACAAAGGGTGGACTATGATGGATACTGTTATGTTTCACTCAGACCCAGCCCCCATCTTCAGTTGCTGGAAATACTGGCCATGGATGGCTGAGACCTGAGGGCCTCTTTGGGAATTCTCCTTGGTCATAGGAAATTTCCTCATCCAAATTGTGCCCCTCTCATAGGGCAAATCACAGCTGATGACTGATGTGGAAACACAAAGGCATGCATCCCTTGCCTCATTTTGGGACAATAGGAAGGGCCATTTTAACTTTAGAAAATCACCAAAGGCCTTGTGGGTCAGGTTCGCCTTCTGCTCAGTTCTACCTTCTTCTCTTCAGGACAGGTATAGCTCTCATGATCTCTCCTCAAGGGATCTCATGCATTCAACTTTGCCTCTGAGTAGATGACAATTACTTAGTAGGAGAGAGCTCAAGTTTTCTCTGGCTTATGTTTACTTTGCTGTTCTAATCAGCATCCCAGATTTTTGTCCCCTTTGAATGACAGTGCTTCAGTAAATTTTATATTCACTAAATTTCCTATGTTTTGGAATTTAAAATTCGAATTTTAAGTATAAATGTAGGTTTTGATTTTAAGATTTACTGATGTGTACTTTGATAAATGCATATGTAAAAAAAAGAAAGATGAAGAAACTGAGTTATATTTAAAAATAGCAAGATATTTGCTGTTATTTATATATATATATCAGAGTCCCTGGAGGAAAAAAATAGCACCTTTATTGAAATATAGGATTATATACATAGAATTAAATTAATAAAGAATTTTGTAAGTTATGATGGTATTTCTGTTTTAGGGTGATATTCTAGAATTATCACACCAGTTATGGCTTCTTTATATTGCCTTCATGATATGTTTTAAAAACTTCTTTTCTTAAACATGCAGGTAAATCATTTATAAAAATAGTATTTAAATATACCTTTGAAGATACCAAACTATTTATGGAAATGGAGCCACTATTTAAATATTTTATGGGGTATTTATTATTATTTTACTTAAGAAAGTAAGGAATTCCTTGAGATCCTCCATCAATAGTAAATTCACAACAAAAATAGGTCAGCTTCTCCTTACCCCTCTTTCCTATCTTGATCATAATTTCTGACATTCTAGTTCAGTTCTATGAGGTGCACGATCTATGATTCCTTTGAAAATGTGGCTTAAAGGTTAGGTTTGTTTGCCCAGAGGAAAGGGTTAGCCAAAGTAGACATCATGGAAGGTCAATTTCCAGAAGCATCCTGCAGTACTTGGATATTTGTAGATGTTTGAATGTGTTTGCACACATATATTGATACAGAGCCTCAAAAATTACTCAGAAAGAATTTAATTAGCTCTTTAATTTCTGGATTTCCTCAGAGCTATCAACACAAATTACTTTTTATAATAGGTGACTAAATAAAACAACTCAGGATTAAATTGGAAAGCAAAATAATTAATATATTACGTATTTTGTTGCACTAAATTATGAAGACATATTTTTCTCTATTTTAGGTCTTTATTTAGAAGTCTTAAAAGAAGATATGGATTAATAATTACTAAAAGTTTTCTTGACATAATTGGAAGGATTTAAATCTTATTTCTATAGCAAGAGTATTTCCTTCTAAGAAACTGGAGAGTGGAATTCAGATTATTTCCATTATTTGTTTAGAAAATGCTGCCATCATGGTTATTAATAATAATGATAGTGACAAAAATATGAATACTTCCATTTGGTCAATATTAACTGAGCACTTACTGTGAGACAAATATTATGCTAATAGATTTACATGTATTCTCTGTTTTCATTTCTTTTTTCCTTTTTTTTTTTTTTTTTGAAGATAGGGTTTTGCTCTGTCACACAGGCTAGAGGGTAGTGGTGCAATCATGGCTCACTGCAGCCTTGAATTCCTGGCTCAAGCGATCCTTCCACGTCAACCTCACGAGTAGCTGGGATTACATGTATGTGCCACCATACCTGGTTAATATTTGTCTGTTTTGCAGAGGTGGGATTTCACCACATTGGCCAGGTTGGTCTCCAATTCCTGGTTTCAAGTGGTCCTTCCACCAGAGTCTCCCAAAGTGCTGGGATTGCAGGCATGAGCCACTGTACCTGGGCTCCTTTTCATTTCTTCATGACCCTTTAAAATAGGTATTATTGGCCAGGTGCGATGGCTTGTAATGTGAGCACTTTGGGAGGCCGAAGCGGGTGGATCAACAGGTCAAGAGTTCAAGACCAGCCTGATGGTGAAACCCTCTTTCTACTAAAAAATTTTTTAAAAAATTAGCCAGGCACAGTGGCAGGCGCCTGTAATCCCAGCTACTTGGGAGGCTGAGGCAGGAGAATTGCTTGAACCCGGGAGGTGGAGGGTGCAGTGAGCCAAGATTGTGCCATTGCACTCCAGCCTGGACGACAGAGCAAGACTCTGTCTCAAAAAAAAAAGGTATTTTCTTCTTCTTAAAATTACTATTTTAGAGAGGTTAAGTACTTAGGTTTCTATAGCTACTTTGTGATGGAGTTAATATTCACAGTTCCATCTGATTTTAAAAATTCATACTTTCAGAACTCTGCTATACATTTTTGATACTGTATTCATTAAATAGGCATGTATATGTCATATATGTACATATTATGTATACTGCTAAATATGGCTCATTCTTTATGCTATATGCATTTTCGATTCAAGTCAATTCAGTTGAATTGTGCCTTCCTGAGAGTACTATGAGTTACCCATGACTCCAGACACCGCAACATAGCGGGACTGCTATCTTTAGACTCCTTGTCAATACTCAGTTACTACTTTTTCCTCATTTGTCTTCATTTTCATTTTAATCTGAGTCATATCTGAAATAGACTATTATGTCAGGATAAGATGTCAGACCCATATTATATTTGACATATGTCCACATTTTGCTAGAAAAGGCAAAATTAAACTTGATCCCACAAGAGAGTCTGAGTGTTAGAGTGTATTGTACACAAAATAAATTTATTGACCTCCTGTTTAAACTCGTATCCACTGCATATATTTTTCACTTTCTACTGTCTTCAACATAGCTGATATTGTCAATAGTTTGAGTCGCATTTCTATTTTCGGACTCCTTATTGCAAAACACCTGTTTATCTAATACATACAATCCCAACTATGGTTTTAGGAAAGAAACAAAAGAAGAGAATCAAGCTATGACCTTTCTTTCTTGGTTTCAATGTCTGAGCTACTTATAGATGCCGTTAGAATCACAATGTGATTCTCTTCACTGAAATGTGTTTTCCATTGGCTGCAGTGGTGAATACAACATAAAAAACTAATTTTGTGATTCAAAAGTACTTTCTTTGACTAGTTAGTGACCTCTCAGGTTTGTATAATAAGCAAAAGTGGCATGTGCCTTCCTAAGAATCTGACATATTCTTGTTTGATCATCATCATAATTTGAAGTGGTAGACAGTGCAGACTCTTGTTTTCATAGAAGGCATCTGAGGCCCAGAGACTAGATAATTTATGAACCATCACAAAACTGTAGATAGAAGAGCAAAAATTTAAGCTGGAATCTCTGCTGTTAGCCTGTATGTATCCCTGCCTTCTCTCATCCTTCAGTGTGGGCAGCCTTACGTCTCTGGGAGGCTCCTGATGGTATTCTTCTGGCTAAGCTGTGAAGTTGTTTTTGTTTTCTTTCTTATACTGTTCTGTTTACACATTATCACACATGTCATCAATGTAATTGTTTTGAAAGTGAACTGCTTTTACATTATAGTTCCAATTATTAATAAAACTCCCATTATGCATAAAATATTTAGCTGTTTTCACTTATGAAGTGCTTTGTAAACATTTTAATTAGGCCAGTCAAATACCAGCAAGGTAAATGTTCCCCTTCTTTCTAATAGATTAGCTGCAAAGCTAAGTGACTTCCCAAAGCCAGAAGGTAAGCTGCGATAATAACCGTGACAAAAGTCATTCATTTCTGCTTCCCGCTCTGCTATTGTTGTTTATTCAGGGACAATTGTCCTTAGTTTTCTTTTTCTTTTTTTTTGAGATGGAGTCTTGCTCTCTCACCTAGGGTAGAGTGCAGTTACACAATCTCAGCTCACTGTAAATTCTGCCTCCCAGTTCAAGTGATTCTTCTGTCTCAGCCTCCCAAGTAGCTGATTAGCCACTATGCCCAGCTAATTTGTATGGTGTAGTCCTGGCTTACACAACCTCCATCTCTGAGTTCAAGCAATTCTCCTGCCTCCGCCTCCTGAGTAGCTGGGATTACAGACACCCACCACCCTGCCAGGCTAATTTTGTATTTTCAGTAGAGATGGGGTTTCACCATCTTGGCCAGGCTGGTCTTGAACTCTTGGCCTTGTGATCCACCTGCCTGGGCCTCCCAAAGTGCTGGGATTATAGGGGTGAGCCACTGTGCCTGGCCTGTTGTCCTCAGTTTTCATACATCTTAATTACCGTAAAGCACTAGTCCTGTATTTATTCATCCTTGACTCTAAGAGAATTTCTCTTGGAAAAATAAATTCACTCAAAAATTGTGCCCATTATTTATTACTAGAGAATGTTAAAGAAAATGTTGTTTTCAAATGGCAAAATTAATGTTCTAAAACAGAAATGTACAACACACGTTGAATCTAGAAAAATGTATTTGTGAAAAGGCAAACAGACTTTCGTGTCCTTTGCTTCAAGTGGTGAAGTTTGCTTTCAGTTTTCTTTTTACACTGTGATAAGTTTCATCATTCCCTGCCCCCTCCAAAGCTTCTCTCACCCATTCAGAGGCTGTCATTGGAAATAACAGCCTAAAGAGTTTGGAGTCTCTTTGGATTCCTTCAATATACTTCATTTGCTGTTTTCTCATTAGAACATTTATACTTTTGTGCCTCAGTGGGAATGATCAATTATTTCAATGTCAGTAGCGGTAATATTACCCCTAAGATTTAGCAATTTTCAAAGATCTTTTAACTTAATTAGAGGCATTTGTTGTAAATTGAATTAAACCTGTTAAAAGTGCAATGTATTATATTAAAAATATAATAGCCACATTGACCAAGGAGACACAATTTTAAGGGGAAATATCCAGTTTAAAAATGTCAACATCAAAATAAGTTGTGAAGTTTTTCTTTTCATCAGGTTTTCTAAAAGTTGAAAGAATGGATGACAATTTTATCCAGAACATTTTGGCAAATGTATATGTACAGAGTAAAAAGATATAAATTTCACAAAAATACTTGAAGTCAAAGGCAATAACAGATTTGAGTATTTTAATACTTTTGTTAAAAAGTAAAAATCATGCCACTTATAATTAATATGATAATATTAATCTAGTATCAACACATAATTATAGTACTGTCATAACTTATTTTTGATTAATGCTTTCTTTCCAAATATGTGCTTCCTTATCTTGACATATTTTACCTCATATTCTTTTAAACGTGGTGTCACCATAAACTTGCCCAAAGAGGGTCCTACCAGCTACATCACATAATGATATCCTGTTGTACCTTTTCTCAGCTGCCATTTAGAAAATCCTAATGGTGGCTTTCAAATTTCCTAGGTACCAAGCACATAAATTGGCATAGGCTTCATGAATACTGAAATAGTAAATTATAAGAATAGACAGAAGCAGGTCATAGTTTTAACTGAAGCCCTTTAGAAACTTATTTATTCTAAAAATGTATTCATTTAGTACATATTCATTTTCAAGTATCTGCGATGCATGAGGCATGGTGCTAGCACCTGGGAATGTAGCAGTGAGCAAGACATTCTGCCTTCAGAGAGCAGAGTCACTAACTCATGAACATCAGTTTGCATTTTCACTGAGTTCCAGGTGCATGTGAGTGGGTTGTATACCTCCTTTCTGCCATCCCTGCCAACCCCCATGTAGTGAAAGTGGCATGAGTTGTGGAAATGCACAGGTTTTGACATCAGACTAAAATCAGGTTTAAATCTAGGTTCAGATCTTGATCTGTCTCTTACTAGCTGTATCATCTAAAGCAAGTAAACTAAACTTTCTTAGGTGTTTTCTCATCTGTAAAATGAGTACAGTACCACATATCCTGCAAATTGGCCCTGTAAATTAGATACATTTATGAAAAGCTCCCAGTGCATCATGTATTCAATACATAATAGCTACTAATATTACATCAGTATTATTGTCTATATGCCAAATACTCTCTCACTTAAAAACTCTGATTCATAAACTTTTTCAGAGAAGTGAATGGAGGAGGGTTCTGAAGTCGGTTTGCAGCCATCAGGCAGCATATGGAAAAAGTCACTTCAATGGGTGCTGGAGTCTCAATTGCTCCAGCAATATAGTAAATTCTATCAGAAGAGAAAATGTGTATTGTACTAGTCACCAGCATTTTTATAATTTTTAAAGTTTCAGATCATTTTTACACCATTCTGATTGCTTTTTATTATCATGCATATGGCCTTAAATTTGTATTTCCAGTCCTGACATCTCTTGAACTCCACTTCCATAAGGACAACTGACTACTGGGAAATTCTTTTGGATATACCACTGGCATTTTCTATAAGCAGGTCAACATGAACTTGTCTTTTTCCTCATCTTCTTCACTCCCCAACCAAATGATTTTTTCTAATATGTTCTCTGTTCAGTCACCATTGGGTAAGCTACCTGAACCAGAAACTTTGGAACCCTGTCTGAATCTTTTCTTTTAGCTCTCATATTCAGCCTCCACATCCTGTTTAGGATACTCAAACTTCTCTGGAGTACTCAACCTTCTCTGGAGTACACACCTTTATCTCTGTTCTACCACTGCTTCAATTCTCTTTTCTTCAAAAGCACTGCTGTTCACATTTGGAAATGTTAGGGGTTAAATTGTGTTCCCTGAAAACAAAACAAAAAAAGATCGTGGAAGTACTAACCTGCATTATCTCAGAGTGTGACCTTCTTTGGAAATAAAGTCATTGCAAATGTGAGTTAAGATGACGCTGCATTGGAGTAGGGTGGGCCCTTAATCCGGTGTGGCTGGTGCTTTTATGTGTGGAGACACAGACATACAGAGGAAGACAGCCATGTGAAGACCGAAGTAGAAATTAGTGTTATGCTGCTATAAGCCAAAGAGTGCTGGGGGCTACCAGAAGCTGGAAGAAGCAAGGAGGAGTCCTCTCCAAGAAGCTTGGGAGGGATAATGACCCTGCCCGCACTTTGACCTAAGACTTCCAGCCTCCAGAACTGTGAGAGAAGAACTCCCTTGTTTGAAGCCACCCATGTTGTGGTTACAACAGCCCTAGCAAACTAACAGGGGGATAAGAGAGTTCTTCCTTGTCTGGGACTTCCCTGCACGTTTCAGGAAGCTTAGTGTCTTAGCCAGCCTTCATGTTACTGTGACAACAAGGACAGCCACATGTCTGAAGACTCCAGAGTTCTGCCCCTGGTTGGGCAGTACTGATGAATCATTGATGTTGGTCATCGTGCTTTCTGTCCTTTAGTGTGGACCCTTCCAAACCTTTATTTAATTTGCAGCTAGAGCAGTGTTTCAAAAATACAAGCATAATATCTCTCCTCATCTTCAAGGGAAGAAAAATTCAGTCTGCTGATGGTGTTGGGACAATGTCCAAACTCTTTGATATGGCATAAACTGTCTAGGTCTCTTCCCAGTAGTTCATATCTACCTCTCCAGCTTTACACTCTGTCACCATCTTCTCCTACTGGAACTTTCACCAACTGGTTCCATTTGTTTTCAGTTTTAGAGACAGGAGTTTATTCTTCTGAAAACTGCATAGTGTTGGAATGCCTTCCCAGTTTTCCTACCTATTTGTCTAATTCCTCTTTATTTTTATAAAGCTCATAAGAGAAGTCCTCTCTGACTAATTTGGAGATAGGTCTATATGTTTTTTCATAGTATTTAGTACAACACTAAAGCACTTATCACTGGATTTTAGCTCTGTGTTTTATTTTTTTCACTCATCTGTCTTTACAAATGGATGAAAAATTCTGTGGGTGAGTGGCGTGTTATTTGAAGGTGGGAATCCAGAGCTCATCTGTATTAGCGTTCTATTGCTGCTGGAACAGATGACTACCTACTTGGGACTTAAAGCAACACACATTTGTTATTTTACAATTCCGGAGGTCGGAGGTCTGCAGTGCGTCTCACTGGGCTAAAGTCAAGGTGTCAGCAGGACTGCCTCCTTTCTGGAGGCGCCAGAGGAGGATCCATTTCCTTGCCTTTTCCAGCCTCTGCAGTCTGTCTTCAGGCCTCGGATCATCTCCAGGTTCAAAGAAAACCAATTAGCACCGTCCTTCTCCCACTTCCATTTTCCTGGCTCTTCCTTGTGTTTTCACTCTGTCTCTTCTGCTTCCTTCCTCCACTTTTCTTTTTAGAGAACCCTTGTGATTACACTGGGCTTGGCTAAATAATCCAGAATATTTTTCAGATTTTAAGCCCAGCTGTTAGCAACTTTAACTCCATCTGTTACTTAATTTCCCTTTGTCGTATAATTTCACATAATCACAGATTCCAGGGATTAAGGCATGGAATATTTGGGGGCCATTATTCTGCTACCTGCACTGTCATAAAGCCTGAAGTGTTATACTCATTTAATAATGTGTTGAATAAGTTATACCCAATTCAACCAGCTTCTACAAAGGAAGAAATGCTTTTTTTTGTTGTTAACCTACGTTCTACGTAAAGATGCTCACTTTCAATCAGCCTAGAGTTTCTTGGTCCTCAGGTTTCTTGCTAAAGTGATTCAGTAGCTGACTGATATAGAGTCCTAACAAAAAAGCAGGGAACACTAGTTTAAAAATTCTTCATTACTAGTAATGTTACTTAGGCAAGTGACTTAATTTAGGCTTTAGTTCAGCCTCTGGAGCAGGGAATGCTGAGGGAACATAATAAAGCCTTCTTCAACAGTGACATGATATGATGTATGCATGTTTCTTTGATATTGTCATGACTCCCTGAAAAGGTGACTCTTAAGTCTTAGAAAGAAGTCACTGAGGATATCCATGCTCAAAAACGTGCTGATGAGTGGAATATGGTGGAAAAGAAATAAGAAGTACCTAAATAAGAGAATTACTTATAGATTATTATAATGAAAAAAAGCACCTTAATTTTAAAAAAATGCTACAACCAGCATATGTTTGGTTATGCCGAAAGAAAGGAATATGGAAATTTTTAGTGCCATCTATTGGTAGTGATTTTAAAATAAGAATTATTATGTATAATTGATGAGTGGTGGCTCTTTGTTATATCCAAGTTCCTAATTCCTAAGGATTCTTGTTAACTATAGAAGAGAGTAGTTTAAGAATCCGTTCTCTTTTTTTTTTTTCAAAGCAATTTTGGTCTTTTTTATTATGATTACATGGATGGATCATAGAAATCTTGTTTGATTTCAGGTCTTTATTAGGACTGGTCATGGAAGGTGGATATATGTGTGTCATTTGAAATGTGGCTAAAGTTCAGAGAAATAGGTTTCATTTAATAGCTGAATACTGGATGACCTCACCATTCTTCTCACCCTCTGGCAGCTCACCCTGTGAGCAATAGAGGAGATGTCTGCATGAACTGAGAAGTAGCTGCTGGCCTCAATGTGATTTTGCAGTGATCTGTGTGCTCTATGGCTGCCTTCATAACCAACAAATCAATTCCCACTATACGTATTACACACCCCAGTGGCAGAGGCCATTTATTATCCTTTTGATGGTCATACTCTTTGTACATAACCAAGAAAGATTGCAGAGGAAGGAAAAGAACAGTTGCAATATGGATGAAGATATTCCACAATGGCACTGCATTTTATCATGTGCCTTGCATGTCTAGAAGGATACAAAAGCTGCTCTCTTTCAAGACAATTTTGAAACATGGAAGCAAAATTCTTTTTAATGAAAAATATTTCAAGAATAAGTGAAGAGAAAGTTGTAGAGATAATTCTACAACAATTTTAAATTCTGTACATTTAGATTTCAAAGGCAAATTTAAAATGATTAAAAGACTATCATATTTTATTTTTGTATGGGCATTGTTAATAACACTATACCTGCCTGATTTTGCTCAGTTAATGATCTTTTGATATAGCCTTTTATTTGACATCATCCATTATCAACTGATTTTTTTGGTTAATTTCTTATTTTGCAATATATACATTTTTAAACTCTAAATGATTGATTCAAGGATTTTCCTAATTTTTGAATCCACATACTATAGTTACCATTACTAGATAAATCAAAAAAACAAATATTGACTTGCGGTGACTAGGTGTAAAATAATTGAATATTTTGAATTCAATGTAAGTGGCTCCTAATGAAATTTTGGTGTTATTTGCCCTAAATCAAAAGTCTGGTAAAAAATAAGTATATCTGAATGTGAGTAGGAAACATTTAATTAGTGAAACTAATGGTAAAAGTATGACTTTATAGTGGGTTCTGTGCATACACACTTAAACTGCTTAGTCATCTTGTCAATGGATGTGAAAAGAACAGTGGAAATTTCCAAAGGTCAAAGAAGCTACTGTCTTTTCTGTTTTGCATCATTTGAGACTTTCCAGGGTTTTTTTTTCTTTTGCAAACAACACAATGCCAAATCTGCATTTGATTTTCCCTTCCCTTTGAAGAGGTAAAACAATGACAGAGTGATTAACTGAAGAGGAGATCATGTACAGGATATTTTGCTTTAGCAGTGTGGAAAGTTCTGGGTTTCATTTCACATGATGGTAAATGGAATGAGGTATTCGGGAATCCCTTCTTTAAGAGAGTTAGCCCCTGACTATATTACGCTATATAAACCAAACCTTTTTGGGCTCTGTTTCCTGTTTAACTGTTCCGCATTTGTGTAATTGAAAAGCATGCTCAATGCAAAGACATCTTGCTTTCCATTAGGTGAGGGTCTACACCTTCATGGAGAATCACATAAGAACAACAAAAAGGAATTGTCAATATCAGGTTCAGTGCCTCACTAGTTCTGTGCAGAACAAAAGGCTGTAGTTACAGTCTTCTCCTTCCTTCCCTCCCTCCCTCCCTTCCTTCCCTCTTGCTTGCTTGCTTGCTTTTGCTTTCTTTTCTTCTCTTTCTTTCTTTTCTTTCTTTCTTTCTTTTTTTCTTCTTTCTTTCTTTTTCTTTCTTGTTTCTTTCTTTTTTCTCCCCACTTTTGTTTTCATTATTTATTTTCGCTTTCCATGTTATGTCATCATATTTGATCATCTTCAGAGAGCAATAAGCTTTTGTATGTAACATCTTTTGAACAGGTCCATGAATTCCATTTCTCTGCCATCCCCAGCACTGCTCTTTCTATGGTTTGTCATTAAGTCACTGACGTGCTTAGTCTGTTATTAGTTTCTTTTTTGGTAACATGTTTATTATTAGGACTAATTTTCATTGAGGAATTTACTATCTCATTCTAGAAACTCTTTCTAGAAAAAATTAGGAATGCTAATACAGGAATTTAGAGCCTGGTTATTATAAAGATCAATTACTGGTTTAATAAAATGTGTGGTATATACCCATGTGATTAAATAACAAATTAAATAACAAATATTTGCATATCTATATTGATACCTGTTTAAAAATAAAAGGAATCATATCATCATTTAGACAGGTTTTCTACATTTCTTGGACTCAGTGGAAGCTCAGATTAGTTCAAAGTAAAACTGGAAAATATTAGAAGAGGAGAAAGAAGAAGAAGCAACAGATTGAGTGTTCATTGTTTTGTGAATGTACCACAGTGATAATATGGTTCAAATTGTTTTATATCTTGTTAACCTACTCATCATGCTGACCCTGGGATGTGGGTACTATTACTAGTGCTTTTTCCATGTGAGGAAACTAAGGCATAGAGAAGAATTATATCCAGACTGTCAGCTCCCAGAGCTTTTAGTCACAGCACTGTGGTAACTCTACTGTATACTACCTCCACAGATTCTTCGGACTGAGCGGAAAATGCTTTTTGATTGTTCAGTTATTTTCAGATGGCCTCTTCATCTTTTCTCTTGCAAAAACTATAATTTTAGAAACTTTGACATCTCTTGTCCTTAATGACAAATATAGAGAGGAGATCAGAGCTAAACCAGAATACTTTGTATGAGATCCTTTTATATTTTATTTCAACTGAAAGTATCAGTCTTGTGATATGGAATTAAAAAGTTCTTAAGTTTTGAATTTGTATTCATAGATTTTTAGTGGCATACTGATAATTTCAATTTTTTAAAATGAAAATTGATCTTTAACAAGTTGCATGCAAATAATTTAATCTTCATGTAGAGAGGTCATTGTGGGTAAGTGAGATAAGCAGGAATATATTTTAGATTTTAAAGATAAAAAACAAGTTTACCTGTGCGACCCCCGGTTGTGGGACCCCAACCCACGGAGGCAGGCATCCAGCAGACACGAGGCAGGACGCGTGGTGGCCGGTACCGACTTTATTGGGATCTCCGGGCGACTCAGGCGGGCAGGGAGGAATCGCGCACGCTTTCTTTGTT
>PVKP010040829.1:0-19195 GCA_004027715.1 Plecturocebus donacophilus
AAAAAAAGTAAAAGCCCTTATTTTCTAACCCAGACTCAATGAATTCTCCAACTAAACTACATGACTCTAGGCAAATCATGTATTTCCCTGAATTTTACCTCCCCAATCTCCCCCAACTACAAAATCTTGTAGTTTTGGTGAAGAATAAAAGTGACATATGTAGGTGAAGGTGAACGCTTTCCCTTTGATGTCAGGAATAAGACAAGGATGCCCTCTATCACGGATTCACAAACTAGAAAGAGAAACAGCAACAAAACTAGCCACAATAAAGAAATAAGGTATTTGCAAACACTTAACTGAAAAAGAACTAGTATCTCCTATATGTACATATATGTTTATAGAGAGCTACAAATCAATGAGGAAAAGCAGGCAATCCAACAGAAAAATAGGCAAAATACCTAATGAGGACTATGAAAAGAAAGATTTTTGTTTTCCATTCCCTTTTGTATTTTTTTAAAGGGGTCTTGCTGTGTTACCCATGCTGGAGTGCAGTGGCTCTTCACAGGTATGATCAGAGCACACTGCAACCTCAAACTCCTGGGCTCAAGTGATCCTCCCATCTCAACCTCCCAAGTAGCTGGGGACTACAGATGTGCATCATCACACCCCATGTAATGTTTCACTTTTTAAAAAACACGTGCCTGTCTTATTTTTGCATGTATTATTTTCAGTTTTTAAATGTAAAATAAATGAAGCTATAGTAAAAAAAGGAAGGCAAAAAGACATGAAAAGGCACTAAGCCTCTTTTTGTAATCAAGGAAATGAACAGTAAAAATTCAATGAGATCCCATTACATTACACGGTATTGCAAATGCCAAAATCTCTGACAACACTACGTGTTGCAGAGAATGTGAGGTTACTTTGATGGTAAGAGGACCTTTGGTATACACTTTGAGAAAAAGTTTGATATTATCCAGTAAAGTTCAAGATGCACATAGTTCATGACCCAGAAATTCCACTCCTAAGTCACCCTAAAAAAAATAAGCTTAGATTGCATACACAAAAGTTTTTCAAAGCAGCATTATTTAGAATAGTTAAAACTTGCATATAATCCAAATGTTCAACAGTAGAATGGATCTTCTTTCTTATATACAGTACTTCTATTATGTACTTTAAATGGATGCACTTTGCAGTATGCAATTTATGCCTCAGTAAAGTTGATTTTAAATATTTCGACAACTAAAATCAAGGATGTTCCCTTTACTGACAATTCTCTTAGTATGATTCCATGTTCTTATGATGAAATGCATTCAAAGCCAAGCCACCATAATTATTTAACCAATCCCTATACAAAGTACAAGGTTCTCACTACCTCAAGTACACCTAATCACATTTATCGTGCAAACCACTGCTAAAATAATCTTCCAAAAATCCTTCTGAATTAGGGGCACCATCTGCTCTAGAATTTAAAGTGCTGCCCACAGCCTTTCCTCCCAAAAAAGAATAAAACATCTACCATTTGAGTTCAATCTACCACTCTGGTCTTATTTTTCACCACTTTCTATACATAAACAAATACCTTTCTTCAAATTCACTATTTTTCTAAACATATTTTAAAATTTTCATGCCTTCTTCAGGCTATTCTCTTAAACATGTATCCCTGTCTTCCACCTTAATCCCATCTATTCTTTGAGAAGTAGCTCAGAAGCTAACCTTAAGCACAGAGTCTTTTCTGAATTCCCTTTCAGGTATGTTCTCTTCATTCTCTAAACTTCTAAGTCTTCTATGTCTGATTATGTATGAAGGCTAAAAACACCATTCTTTATGTCACTCACAGGAGAATACCTGTCTCCAAGGAACTGAGATGGTTTATACCCACACATATAAATAACTGATTACAAATAATCTACAAAAAGCTAGAAGGACATGCCGAGCACACAGTACTCACTCAACAATTGTTGAAAAGAACAATTATTTACATATTGTAAATATCCAGAAACTCACTAATATATAAGTATACAAATAAAATGGTAATCCCAATTTTTTTTTTTTAATAAAAGAATTTTACCTTTTCAGTTGTAAGTGGTTTTGTCGGCTTTTCTGGCTCCTTTTCTCTCTTTTTCTCTTCCTTTTTTTTTTCCTTTTCTTTCTAAAACATAGCCCAGAGTTCTTATAAGTTTACTTTTTTTAAAAAAGGCAACTTTTGGCTAATTTTATTAGTATGAGTCATCATTTGAGAAAGGCAGAAATATTCAGTAATTACAATATCTAGGTGCTACTGAAATGTAATAGTAAACATAGCAAATTCTAATTCTCGTTGAGGTTCTATGCTGATGACACTAAAGAATATCTGTTAAAAATTTAAGACAGAGGTAAAACAATTTAGAACTTCTTTGATATATTAGGGTTTGTTTTGTTTTTTTTTTTTAAATGAATGAGATCCCCATTCAATAAATTCTCACTATATCCTTAATTAGGTTAGGCTTCCTTACAGCAATCATTAAGTTGAATTCCAAACAAGAAAAAAAAGTAAAGTAACTGAGAGAACACACTTCCTTATTACACAAAGATAAATTATGATAGTTAAATATAATGGGAAGACTATAAAATCAGTTTTTTTTTTAAATCACAAGATACCTTCAGTCCATCATCACAGTTTTTGCTTTTTAAAAAAGGGCAAATACGGTAATTTTCTTGAGAAAAAAATGTTCAAGATAGTGCTTGGGGACCACATCCAACTGACTAGTGTAAGGCAGTAGATGTAAAGTATAAATGACATTATGATATTCACAATTTGCATTTCCAATAAAGATTAGATATAATGTTAAAAACTTAAGCATTAAAAGTATCAACAATAAATCTTAAGGGCCAAAAGAGGAAAATGAAAAGAGATTAAACAAAGAGCATTTATCAGGCATCTAGAGGAAAGAGATGACTAGGAACTGAGAACTGAAAGTCACTGCAACTAAACATTAACCTGGCCCTTAGTTTCCTGGCAGCAAAAAAGAAAAGATAAACTGAAGAACCTAGGGAAGGCAGCATGATAAATATGCAGAACTTAGTCAAAATACCTAAAGGCTGCATTTGTACCTATACCTTTAAAATAGTGTCTGATGCAACTTCTGTCGGAGTAAATTTGCCATTTGTAAATCAGGAAAGATAATACTGGCAATTCCTAGATCATAATGTGAGAGAAATAATAAAAGTTCAACGGGCTCTGCAACCATTCATATAAAGTTCAAAAACAGGCAAATGTATGATGTTTGAGAGTGTACACGCTAGCATAAAACTATTTAAAAAAGCAAAAAAGGGATGATGATGATGATGATAAAAATCAGGATGTTAATTACCTTTAAGGAGAAAGGATGAGGTTATTTAGAAACAGAGTCACATGGGAGCTTTCAAAGTGCTAATAACATTCAGTTTCAATATTCATTACACAGTGATAGTCTTGGTAAGTATTAAATATATATATATATATTTAATGTGCATTTCAGTACTAAAAAAACAAAAGGCACTAAGAACCTAGAAAGCAACTCTGCAAACTATAAAGCACTACACAAATATGACAAATATGGTAACTTTAGTGTTTGCTGTGTGATTTTAAAAAGAGGAAAGGAGGTCGGGTGTGGTGGCTCATGCCTGTAATCCCAGCACTTTGGGAAGCTGAGGGGGGTAGATGACAAGTTTCAAAGATGGAGACCATCCTGGCCAACATGGTGACACCCCTCTCCACTACAAATACAAAAATTAGCCAGGTATGATGGCATGTGCCTGTTATCCCAGCTACTCAGGAAGCTGAGGCAGGAGAATCACTTGAACCAGGAGGCAGAGGTTGCAGTAAGCCGAGACTGCACCACTGCACTCCAGCCTGGGCGGGCGATAAACTCCACCCCCCCCCACCAAAAAAAAAAAAAAAAAAAAAAAAGGAAAGGAAAAGAAAATGTTTCATCTTAGTTCAAAATTTTAAAAGAAATTCATAGCAAAGATCTTCACATTTGGGGCACGAATAAGCAATGCCTTCGACTGCAATTTTAAGAACAGGGAAATTCTAAAGCATTTCTCTTTTTAACCTTTTCTTTTATTAGCCATTAATAAAAGGCAATGGGTGTTGTAATAGTAATTCACCAATTAGTGAAAGGAGAGGACAAAGCTAACTGTTGGTATATTGCTTTGCAACAAAAGAAGAATATATGGATAGAATTTCCAGAATCTGGACAGTTTATATCTCAGGCCCCCTAGACTAGGATTCTTTAAAATTATCTGTTTCAATAATGCTTTTCAGAAACAGGATAAAAGTCAACATAAAGTTGAACTTGTGCTAAAACCTGAAGAGTAATCTATATGCTTTAGTTACCAGATGAGCATATGTCAAAAGTGACATTTTCCCTTGAAAATTAAGTATATTAACACAGTCTAGCACAGACTGAAAACCATCTAAAAGGTTGGGATATTTCTCAAAAAAGATCTTTGTATCTACTCAAGTGCCTGGGCTTTATACTGGAAATAAGAAGATGTAACCCTTTAAGGATAACTAGAAACATTACCTATTGCTGACTCAACAGTTTCCCAAATCAAAACCTTTATTTCCAAAACACGACAAGCACTTATTAAGTGCTTTCTGTGGGCCAGGTGGTAAGTACCTTATTGTCTAATTTAATCTTTGCAACAACTATCTGAAATAAAATCTTTACCTACTGTCATCTTACAAACGAAGAAACAAAATCTTAGGAAGTAATGCCCAAAGCAACAGTTAATCAAAGCTAGTGGTAGGACTGAAGGACTATGGAGTCCAACTTTCAAGTTTCACTACTCACTGTGGTCCAGTGGAGTTTTGCTATTTATTATTGCTGTTATTATTTCTTGCAGTAATAGCTAATACTTTATGAACCTTTACTATGTGCCAGGCACTATTTTGGCTCTTTTAATCCTCACAACTTTAGGAAGTTAGTAATACTATCCCCATTTTATATGTAAAGAATAAATAAGATGTGCAAAAATCCTAAATATATTATAAAATGTTTTCTTATATTTTTAGTAAACTTTGGTGCAGAAAGCAATGTGATAGAATATTCTCATTAGTATACTGAGAATGAGGCCAGGCATAGTGGCTCATGGGAAGCTGAGCCACTTCAGGAAGTGGCTTCGGGAAGCTGAGACAGGCAGATCACCTGAGGTCAGAAGTTCAAGACCAGCATGACCAACATGGTGAAACCCTGTCTCTACTAAAAATACAAAAATTAGCCAGGTGTGGTGGTGGGTGCCTGTAATCTCAACTACTTAGGAGGCTGAGGCAGGAGAATCACCTAAACAGGTGAGGAAGAGGTTGTAGCGAGCCTAGACCATGCCATTGCTCTGCAGCCTGGGCAACAAGAACGAAACTTCATCTCAAAAACATAAAGAAAAATATGTTGAGAATGAGTTGCTTCCTAACCTCTCAGAACTATTAGTTATTGCTATGATCTGAATGTTTGTGTCCACCCCAAAATTAATATGTAAAAATCTAATCCCCAATGTGATTGCATTAGGAGGTTGGGCGTTTGGGAAGTGATTAGGTCATAAGGATAAAACCGTCATGAATAGGATTCACACCCTTAAATTTAAAAAAAGGCCACAGAAACATTTCCTGCCCTTTCCCACTATATGAGGGCACAAAGATATACTGTTTTATGAACCAGAAAGTGGGCCCTTCATAAGATATGGAACCTGCTGGAGACTTGATCTTGGTCTTTCCAGTCTCCAGAACTATGAGAAATAAATTTTTGTTGTTTATAAGCTACTCAATCTATAGTATATTGTTAGAGCAGCCAGCACAGGCAAAGACAGTTATTTCTCAAGAATGCCACTGCATCATGAGTAGAAAAGAAGTTTAACATCCTAATTACATGACTGGTGGGCACATATGAAATAAATAAAAACAAATTAAATTCGCCAGCTATCATTGCCAGAGGGAGAGCATGACTTGATACTCTTTAACACTGGAATTCAGCTGTAAAAATACAGCTGTTACCTACTCTGATTCTGGCAGTGGTATCAGGATACAGGCTTTGAAGTAATATTAACAGCACGGGCTCTAAACTTATCATGCAGTTTGACCCACAGATGACTGCCATCCATAGAATCAAAAGCTGCTGAAAGATCAAAGAGTACTGTGAAAACCTAAGTTGTTTTAAACTATTTTCTCAGCAAGAACAAAATATTGCAGTGTTTTGTATTTTAAAACAGTAGTTCTTGAAACCTGGTAGCTATATGCACAAGTGACATAGTGAAATGGCTGACCACCTGTGCAAGAAAACTAGTTAAACATTCAAGTCCAATAAGATGGAGGAAATACATACGGGGTTCGTTATAATCAAATTATATTTGAGTGACTTAAATATAAGACACAGGGCTGGGCGCAGTGGCTCATGCCTGTAATCCCAACACTTTGGGAAGCCAAGGTGGACAGATCACCTGAAGTTGGGAGTTCAAGACTAGCCTGACCAACATGGAGAAGCCCCGTCTCTACTAAAAACAAAATTAGCCAGGTGTGGTGGTGCATGCCTGTAATCCCAGCTATTCAGGAGGCTGAAGCAGGAGGACAGCTTGAACCTGGGAGGCAGAGGTTGCAGTGAGCCAAGATCACGCTACTGCATTCCAACCTGGGCAACAAGAGCTAAACTCTGTCTCAAAAATAAATAAAGACATATTCTCCAAAATTTTTAAGCACTCTCTCTCTCTCTCTCTCTCTGCCCCTCTCTCACTCACTACTCTCCTCTTCTTTCCCCCAGGCCTAGACTTGTATATCCAACCACGTACTAAATACCTCAATGTTCCACAGTGACCTCATACATAACATGTCCAACTTTTAATTCACCTCTTTCCTTTTCTGCTCAAACCTGTTCCCTCTTTTCAGCTTGTATCCTTATCTCACTAACTGGCACCATCATCTACTAAGATGCTCAAGATAAAAACTGAAAGTCACAAGACTTTCCAAAGCACCTCCATAAGATATCAATTACTAAACCCCATGGACTATTACCTTTTTAAGGTCTCTCAAAATTATACTCTTTTTCATTCCCTCTGTTCCTGCTTTGGAGCATGTCCCCCTCATTTTATTCTTGGATTAGAATAATAGGTTCTCAAGTCTTTTCCTCACCTATCACCACAAAAATTCACTTCCCATGGAGCCTGTAAAGCAGTGTTACAACATAAAAATCTGATCCTGTCACACCGTACCCACTCCCTACTGCTCAAAACTCATCATTAAAGTGCCTGGGACTTCAGAATCAAACTCCTTCAGTGGGCTCATGAGAAGGCTCCTTCATGAGAAAGAGAGGAGCCTTGCCATTCTACTCGTATTTCAGCCATGCCATTCTACCTGCAACTCCCCAAACACTGTACTTTGCACACATGTTTTTTCACAGGCTGGTTTCTCTATCTGGAATGCTTCCTAATCCTTCCTTATATCTAATGATTATTTAAAGCATAAGATGTATCCAAATGACACCTCCTGTATTAACTGCAGTATAGTGAGTGTACCTCAATTACAGCCCATAATATATTGTATTATAAACTGCTATATAGTTATCTGTTTTCTTGTCTTAGACTGTAAGCTCCTGGAGGGCAGGGGCTGTATCTTGTCTTTGCATATCAAACATCTAGCAAACCATTTATCATTTATTCCATGTCTATGGGAAAAATGATAGTTGAAAGAATAACTCAAACTAATTTATTAAGGCCAGTGTAACAAAAAGAAATAGGTAAAGAGTCAAATATTTGTAGGGATGACTTTAAAAATACATAGTGGCAGTATTTGCACCCTAACCACTTCCACCAGAAATGCATTCTAACAGTTGTCACTGATGATTCTGAACTCATGATCCCATAATACACACGTTTTATTTGTACAATGGTTACTATTGCTTAAAAACAGAAACTTGACAATAACTTTCTTTAAATTAAATGTAGTATTTAATGGTAAATTAGCTAAAGCTAAAGCTTTTAACAACAGAATCATAGAAAGAAAATACTTTTTTTTAAAGTTCCTATAAATATAACATAATAATGGGCACAACAACAAAAAACTGATTGCTTCTTAACTGTTGAGATACAGTCATGGCACCAATAAATCAGTCACTCTAAAATTAAATATAGATTTAAAGTTCTTTAATCATATCTGTGGTATAAAAAATATTCTGGAAATTGCTGTTTTAGTTCTAGGGAATCATTCAAAATATAAACAACTATTATGGTGTTCCCAAATGACACACTACAAAATGAAGTTAATTTACTATTTAGCACTACCTAATGTAGCTGGTTAAAATATTACCATACCTCCAATTTATTTTTGTCAACAGCAGCTTGCAGAGAAGGAGAGGACACCAAAGGCTGAAGAGGAGCATCAGAGGAGGAAATCTGTAGAGTGCAGATGAAAAGTCAGGAGAAGAAAAAACAGAAAGAAGGTAATGAGAATTGAGAGGAATATGAAAGAAAAAACCCTGTATATTTTTGAGATATAGAAGCACTTAGAGGTATATTAATAGAGGAAAACAATGCATCAAGAAAGAAGCACTGCTTTTTAAAAATTTCAATTTGAAATTTATGAAAGATTTCAGTACTAATTAATATATGATTTAAAATGGATTTTACTAGTATATAAAATTTAAAATGTAGTCAGATGAGATCATACTAAAATATCTTCCATTTTTTCTAAAAAAGGTCAAGCTGAGTCTTAAAGCCTGGCTTAAAACTGGTTATGGAAAATAATTAAGTTTCTCTCATAGTTCATCTTTAGTCAATGTTACTACTGAAATATGAATGCTCTGAAGCATGAGGAGCATTGTCCAAAGTAGCAGAAGAGCAAAAATGAGTTTTTGTTTTTACTTATGTAACTTTTAAGAATGAAAAATAAAATGGAGCTGAAATAGTAAAAGTTAATTAAAATTTTAATCAACTGTTTAAGAAAATACAAAAAAAGCTAAGAGAAAAAAGAGTGGATTAATGTAATATAACAGCTGAGCAGCAGACTTATTATAAAGCAATTTATACACTTCCTTCTTTAAGAGCAGCAGGCAAACACCATTTCCAGTGCTGTACTTGCTGAATTACCCCAAAGCATTACGAGACAGTTATATATGCAGCACAGGCAATTTATACACAAAAATGGGTTTCATCTAAAAGCTTTTTTCACACATCTTCCTGCCCAATTTCTACATGCGTAGTTGATCACTTTAATGGAAGCATTATCTTCCTGCTCTCTTTACTGCCAAAATATAACTGAAATACATTTACAAAATGCATAGTAGATCTTTGAGGTCATAAAACTGACATCTCTATACTGCCCTATCATATCAATAGTGCCTATGAGGAATTTTTAAAACTAAAAGGTGCTATTACAGATTAGGTCATTATGTAATGTCAAAATAACACTGCAAGATGACAAGTCCTCCCTCAATCTGCTTGTTATTAAGTTAGTTATGGGAGTAATTCTTGAATCACAACACAAGACTATAAACTTTATCGGATTCTTTTTTTCCTTCCTTGCATGCTGTTGGCTCTGTTATAACTGTGTAAGCTAGCCACTTAATGAGTATTAATGCAAGTTACACAGGAGAGAAAATAAACAACACAAGAAAATGTAGATCTTCCATTTTTTTTTTAAAAAAAAGGCCAAAGCTGAGCCTTAAAGCCTGGCTTAAAACTGGTTTGTCCTATTGGATATTTACTTGCTAGAAATCTTTAATTACCACTTTATATAGAAAATAAGAATAAAGCACTTTGGGAGGTTGAGGTAGGGAGATCACTTGAAGTCAGGAGTTTAAGACCAGCTTGGCCAACATGGTGAACCCCATCTCCACTAAAAATACAAAAATAGGCCAGGCATGTACACCTGTAATCCCAGCTACTTGGGAGGCTGTGGCAGAAGAATCATTTGAACCTAGGAGGCGGAGGGTGCAGTGAGCCGAGATCACACTACTGCATTCCAGCCCAGGAAACAGAGTGAGACTCTGTCCCCCCCGCCCCAAAAAAAAAGAATAAAAAGCCGTAAGATCACTTAAACACTTAAGAAGACAGCTGTATCATAAAGTTCATGAAAAGCAGAACAAAAAATATAAAAGGAGAATATGGGCATTGAGTATGTCAAAAGTTACTATTCCTTAGTATCTTACTTGCAAGATAATTCATTGTAAAAGTGCTCATCCTTCTTTTGAGAAGATAAGCTGATCTGGTCACTTTTAAAACTCAGTGGCAGGAATATAAAATTCAAATCAATAAATATCAGTAATTTAACAAAAAAATAATTTTTTCAGACAGGGTCTCACTCTGCTACCCAGGTTGGAGTACAGTGTGAAGATCATCACTCACTATAACCTTGAATCCTAGACTCAGTTAAAAACCTTTTTTATTGTAACCACATTTTTTTCTGTTTTTGAGACAGTCCTTCTATGTTGCCTAGGCTAGACTCAAACTCCTGGGTTCAAGTGATCTTCCTGCCTCTCAGCCTCTCGAATAGCTGGAATTACAGGGGCACATCACATTTTAATACAAAAAAAAAAAAACAGAAAAAGGAAAAATTCTTCAATACTATGTTCCAGGCGGGAGAGAAAACAGAAGCTTATTCAAGAAAGATATTTGAAAAGTCAAGTGATAGATGAACAAGTGAATCGATAACAAATCAGAAACATAATAGAAGAAAGAAGGCACAAAAGAGTACACAATATATGAAACTACTCACATAAAACTCCAGAAAAGAAAATATATCTATGGTGATTAAAAAAAGACGAGATCAGTCACCAAGGCTATGGTTGGGAGATGACTAGCAAGGGGCACAAAGGAACTTTTTGGAGTGACAGAAAAGTTCTGTATCTTGATTGTGGAGGTAGTGGTTATGCAGGGATATGTATTTGTCAAAACTCATTGAACTGCAACTTAAAATATCTACCTTTTATTATATATGAATATTTTAATAAACGTATTAAAGTCATATTAGCAGGATAATATGCATTATGTGAGCAAGGATTAAATAAATAGAAATCAACATACTGACAAGTGGAAGCGAGTGACAGTACAGACACAGGGGTAGATGAGGGAAGAAAAAAGGGCAGTAAAAATGAGGAAAGAAATATGGAGACATGAAAAACTAGGTACTCCAGTCTTCTAAATCTCTCAAAACTATCCACTTCTAACCACCTCCATCAACTACCCTAGTAGGAAATCATCAATATCCATCTTCTGGATCAGTCCTCCTAACTAGTCTCCTTGCTCCAAATCTTGCTCCTCTCCAAATCCATTCTCCACACCATGTCATTCTCGATTTAAATCTGACCACCACATATCACTGCTTAGAAGGCCTGAATAGTTTATATACATTATGTAACCACAGAATCCAAATTCCTTAATCAGGCCACAAGTGTCATCTACCTTATCTCCCTATTCTTCTCTCCTCTAGCTATATTCATATACACTTTGGCCAGTCATAGAGGACTCCTTCTGGTTTCAGTTCTCTAGTCTGCTTCTCTGAACTCTAGGGGCCTTTCCTGTTGCCTCTGCTTCAGAAACCCATGCTTTTATTAGTTCCAACCCATCCTTTAATTTTGAGTTAACACTGCCTCCTCTGGGAAGTATGCGAAGTATTCCTTTATCTCTCTATAGAGCCTGGAGTAAGCACCTCCTATAATATTTCCCTATTATGTAAGTGTTATCACATGTTGTCTTAAAAAGATCTGGTTACTTATCAATAGTCTTTGTTCAACCAAAGTTCTCTGAGGCAGATATTTCTATTCTGTTCACCATCTTTAGCACCTGACATTCAACAGATCTCAGTAAATATTTTCAGCTATTACAGGAAAAGAGGAGGAAGAAGGCATCTCAAAGGGAGAACCAAAAGAAGGCTCAACCTCAGTGATTACCGTCCTTTGAAAGTTCACTGGCTTGCTAACATACTTTTCTGAAATCCCATAGAAGTTATTCATATTTACTTTCAAATTTAGAATTTTGTAACTAGATATTAATTCCATTTCACTGGCTCTTAGTACATATAAAGCATAAGACTCTGATCTTAGAAAAATTTACTGGAAATAGGTGGTGTCAGTGAATTCAGTAGTCATATTTACATGTCCTTCCCAACTCCCACCCACCCCTTCTATCCATGAGATAACATGTGGTAGGAATCCAGTAAAGACATTCTTCAGAAATAAAATGAATTTAAAAGTCCTTACTCCAATTATTCTTAAGCTCAGACGTTCTTCTTTAGGCCACCATCAAAGTAACCTATATGTGAAAAAACTCCCAGAACAGTATAATTGTATAAACTTACCTCATGCAAGAGAAAAATTGACCATGCAAAACAAGTTCCTGACTCCCATCTACAAAGATAAGGTGAACAAACACCCTTTGAAAAGGTATGAAGTAATTGAAGGCCATAAAGCATAATGTTTAATATTTTCTTGATGAATTTTTTGAAATCTTTGCTACTACCACCCTTTTAAACAAAATAATGCCATGAAAATTAAATCTGGTGGTCCAAAACACTGAAAAAGACACAGTCACTGAAAAATATCTTACAGATTAATTGTTGGCAATGGATTACTTCAATCTCATTTTGGAAATTCCTGGATATGTTTTCTAAGCGGAAATTTTACCACAGCGATTCTCAAATGGCTGTCTCATGAGCTTTTAGCATACCATGAAGTTCAAGTTTTTCAGAAGTCTAGAAATAATTTTAAATATATGATTTCCAATGTCTTTTGCATTCCATGGCATGTCTTAGATAAAAAACCTGAAAATATACACACTTACTAAATTAGTAAATAACCCATATAAAACACGCCATCAATTAAATTCATCAGTAGGAGGGTTAAAAGACACTGAAAACTTAACCAAGTAACCATAGCTACCAAGTGTGTAGAAGATGCCTAAATCTTAATATTTAATTGTTTAACATCTTTGGCCAAGTCAATAAGAAATACGTAGAATTCTGGAGAACTTAAAAAAAATTTAGGTCTTTTACCTGCTCTATTGGTGTATCCCATAATTAAAAGGCTGATTAAAATGTGGAGGGATTAATGAAACAGAACTCAAGCCAAAATTTTTCCCATGCTATAAAGTCTTATAATTAAGTTCAAGTATTCATTTTTCTTAATAATCTACCTGCTTACAGTCATTTGCTGCCATCACAATAGTTTATATGATAAGCAGTTAAGTGCAAGGCACCCTACTAAGAATATACTTTATCTTAATTCTTGCAGCAATACTATGAAATTCAAACACTATGACATCCCTATTCCGCGGAAGAGGAAGCAAATGGTAATGAAAAGAAGTAACAAAGAAAACCAAGTAGAAACCGTGTTCTTTTACACTAATCCCAACTCATTAGCTGAAGAGAAACAGAGCCGGGATAGGTCAGGGAAAGAGAAAAGCTGCTGGAGAAAAAGAGCTCATTATGTGGCAGTTCAGCCTCATCTACCTAAGTCCTCTTGTATCTCCTAAACTCACTTAAAATACTTTGCTTCCCATTGTGATTCACTACTGGTAAGTGAGTGAGAAGAGGACAGACAGGACTGATTTCTCTTTTTCTTTTCTCAAACAGGGTCTTACTCTGTTGCCCAGGTTGTAGTAGAGCAGTGTGATCACAGCTCACTAAAGCCTCAACTTCCTGGCCTCAAGCAATTCTCCCACCTCAGCCTCCCGAGTAGTTGAAACTACAGGCCCATTTCACCATACCCAGTTTTTTTTTTTTTAATTTTTTGTAGAGACAGGGTCTTGTCATGTTACCCAAACTTGCCTCAAACTCCTGGACCTCAAGCGATCCTCCCAATTCAGCCTCCTAAAGTGCTGGGATGACAGATATGAGCCACCATGCCTGGACAACAGGACAAATTTCTGCAAAGTGTTTCAAATTTCCCCCGTCACTCAATGAATTCAGGTAGAACAAGGGAGGTAGATTCATTCTATACGACCATAGTAGGCAAAATTCTGACAGCCACTAAAATTCCCATCCCCTGGCATACATACTCTGTATAACACCCTCGCTGTGACTGTGGGCAGGACTGTGGTAAATAAAATAATGAACAGGCCATGTGTGGACTAAAATAAATGTCAGATTCTGACTTAAAGCCTACCACCACGTACAGCTGTACAACTGAAGTACATCAACTCACTTGCTGCTATAAAGCCTGCCACCAGATGCAGCTTAATTGTCACTTACCAATGATAGGGTTTTGATATGAGTCTGCAAGTAACTGATTTATCATGGTCTCTGTGCAGTCAAACGTCTCTGCCAATGTTAACCTGTATTTGTAGCCACTCCCCAGTGCTAGCATCACTGCTTCAGCTCCATCTCAGATCATCAGGCAATAGACTCTCATATGGAGCACACAACCTGGATCCCTTGCACGCACAGTTCACAATAGGGTTCATGCTCCTAAGAGAATGTAATGCCACCACTGGTCTGACAGAAGGTGGAGCTCAGGCAGTGGCCTGGGGATGGGAACTCTTGCTTTAGAAGATATGAAAGAAACAAAGTACATTTTTCTCTTTGAGGCTACAAACCAGTAAAACTTCTTTCTACTAAAAAACATACCTACCTGGAACATATTTATCTTTTTTTCTTGCCTTTAGCTAAACTTAATTTTTTCCCTTTTAAAGACTTTTCCCTTAATTTGTGCTTGAGATGCCACATAGCACTCAAAACTCTCTGATCTAAAAACAGCAAGGTGATAATCACACACTGAATACAGCATCTAGGGGAGAATAGTACTCAGTAGTTAAGTGTCAAGGAAGCTCTGAGGCAGAAAAATTCAAGATGGTAGCATCAAGAGGGAAGCAATGCAGCTAGCCAGGATTGGCTAGAAGCCAGGAAGGACTCCCTATTGTGTTGGCAAAGTAAGCAAAAATCCCTAACAGTCCAGATTCCCAACAAGCCCCTGCAATCTTAGCTATGGGAGAGTCCTTCAGTCCTCACAGCCCTGAGCTTAGTATAATGAGCTGTCTGGAGTCCACACAACTACACTATCCTAGAGAGAATTCATCCTGGGTCTCACCCACCCACTGGGACCAAGTTGCTGCTGCACAGTGCCATTTTGAGAGTACCGCCAAACCTAGACTATATCCAGCCCTGAAGCCCAATAATCCCAGCATCGTGACATCCCTGGGATCTCCCAATATCACTTGACATCTGCCCAGAAGGCCTCAGCATCAGAACACCAGCTAGACTCAGCAGTGCAGCCATGTCCCTGGCATCTGAGTCCTGCAGAACCCTACACCCTGGAGAAGAAGCAGTCTAGCACATCAGGGAGTCTGCTCCAGGACATAAGGAGCTGAATCATGTGCTCCCCAGACCTGAGAGCCGACTGCCTGGGGCTGCTACCACTGACAGTGACCCTGCCCCCTCCAGGAGGAGAGCCATTGTGTATTCACGTATACTGCCTGGGATGCCAATGCAAGTGCCTGTACATGCTGCCCAGGGACCTTAGAACTGACTGGCCTGGTTAGCCACTACCCACACATTCTGCCTGGGGGACTGAGGAATGGCCTGCCCCCATCACTGTCACTGCCCACACACCCAGTCCAGGAGCCCAAGAAAGGGCCTGGTTAGAGGCACCCCATGGCCACCATCAAAATCTGGAAAGGCCTCCTCAATGCCTGAGAACAGGCCTACTCAGAGCTGCTGCCACCAACACCAGCATGGACTGCCCAGAGGCCTGAAAACTGACCTGTTCAGACTGCCACTGTTGTTGGCATACTCCACCTGGGGAACCAAGAATCCTCCTACCTAGCCACAGCCACCACCCAATCCAACCAGGGGCTTGAGGATTAACTCATCTGGGTCCTATGACAGCCACTGCATATGCCCACACAATCTGCTCATGATCAACTGGGATTTCCCCCAAGCATGCACAAATGGCCTAACATACACAAATCAATAAATGCAATACATCACATCAACAGAATGAAGGACAAAAACCAGATCATCATTTCAACAGATACAGAAAAAGAATTTCATAAAATTCAACATCTCTTCATGATAAACATTCTCAACAAATTAGGCATAAAGGAACATATCCCAACATAATAAAGGCCATATATGACAAACTCACAGGTAACATCATACTGAATGGGGAAAAACTGAAAACTTTTCTTCTAAGAACAGAAATAAGACAAGGATACCTACCTTCACCACTTTTATTCAATATAACAACATAATATTCAAAGCATTATCCTTTGTAACACAAAGGATAATGCCTGTATTAAAACATATCATGTATCCCATAAATATATACACCTACTATATACCCCCAAAATCAAAAATTATTAAAAATAAAGGCTTGGGTGAGCGCAGTGACTCAATGCCTGTAATCCCAGCACTTTGGGAGGCCAAGACAAGAGGATTACTTGAAGCCAGGAGTTCAAACCAGTCTGGCCAACATGGCAAAATCCCATCTCTACTAAAAACACAGATACTAGTTGGGCCTGGTGACACACACTTGTAATGCCAGCTACTCGGGAGGCTGTGGCAGGAGAATCACTTGAACCCAGAAGGTGGAGGTTGCAGCCTGGGCAACAGAGTGAGACTGCATCTCAAAAAAAATTTTTTTTTTAATAATAAAGACTTAAATAGAAGACCCAAAACTATAAAATCTGTAGAAGAAAACATAGGAAACACTGGTCTAGGCAAAGATCTTATGAAGAAAACTTCAAAAGCATAGGCAACACAACCAAAAATAGACAAATGGGATTACATTTAACTAAAAAGCTTCTGCATGGCAAAGGAGACAATTCAGAGTGAAGAGACAATCTGTAAAATAAGAGAAAATATTAGCAAATTACTCATCTGACAAGAAACTAACATTCATAATATACAAGGAAATCAAACAACTCAAAAGCAAAAAAAAAAAAACAAAAAAAAGGTTAACAGACAAAAGATCTAAATAGACATTTCTCAAAAGACAGAAAAATAGCCAACAAATATATAAAAAGTGGTCACATCAATAATTATCAGAGAAATGCAAATCAAAACCACAATAAGATATCTTACCACAATTAGAATGGTTTATTATCAAAAATATGATAGATACTGGAAAGGATGCAGAGAAAACAAAACTCTTAAGACATTGTTGGTGGGAATGTGAATTAGTACAGCCCCTATGGACAATATGGAAGTTTCTCAAAAAAATAAAAAGAGAATTACCATATAATCCAGCAATCCCACTACAGGGCATTTATCTAAAGAAAATGAAATTAGTATATCAAAGAGACACCTGAACCCCCATGTTTATTGCAGCTCTATTCAAAATAGCTAAGATACAGAATTAAATTTCCATCAACAGACAAACAGATTTGTAAAGTGTGATATATATACACAATGGAATACTATTCAGCCATAAAAAGAATGAAATCCTATCATTCACAGCAACATGGATAACCCTGGGGGCCATTACGCTAAATGAAATAAGTCAGGCACAGAAGGATAAATACCACGCATCTTCACTCTTCTGTGTGAGCTAAGAAAAACTGAACTCATGGAAGTAGAGAGAAGAACTGTGGCATTAAAGGGTAAGGGAGAGAAAGGATGGGGAGAAATTTTTAACAGATGCAACATACGGCTAGATAGGAGGAGTAAGTTCTAGTGTTCTGCAGTATAGTAGCATAAATATGGCTAACGATAATTTAGTGTGTATTTTCAAAAAGCTCGAAGATACTGAATGTTCCCAACACGAAGAAATGATAAATGTCGGCCACACGCGGTGGCTCACGCCTGTAATCCCAGAACTTTGGGAGGCCCAGGCAGGTGGATCACAATGTCAAGAAATCTGGACCATCCTGGCCAACATGGTGAAACCTGGTCTCTATTAAAAATACAAAAATTAGCTGGGCATGGCAGTGCACACTTGCAGTCCCAGCTACTCGGGAGGCTGAGGCAGGAGAATCGCTTGAACCCAAGAGGTGGAGGTTGCAGTGAGCAGAGACTGTGCCACTGCACTCCAGCCTGGGCGACAGAGCCAAAAAAAAAAAAAAAAAAAAAAGAAAGAAAGAATGATAAATGTCCCTCTGTGGATATCCCTTAAGTACTCTAGTACTCCTTACATCTTAGATATAAGGTGCTTATATTTTCAAAAATCTGTTCCTATCTCCACTACGATAAATGTCTCTAACAGTCATGTCCTCTTTGTTTTTAGTATCCTAGGAGACTGTGAGCATAATAAGTGATCCAAATTTATTTGGATGAGTGCTCAATCTATTACTGAACAAAACACTGAATAAAAATATGTAATTCTTGGTAATACATAAGATTAGTTACTTGCGGGAGGAGATCCAAGATGGCCACACAGGAGCAGCTCAGGATTGCAGCTCCCAGTGAAAGTGCAGAGGCTGCTGCAGGTGATCCCCAGGAAACAGGGCCTGGAGTGGACCTCAGCAGTCCTACAGCAGAAGGGCCAGACTGTTAGAAGGAAAACTAAGAAACAGAAATAACTTCATCATCAACAAACTAGACGTCCACTCAGAGGCCCAATCTGAAAGTCAGCAACTACAGAGACGACAGGAGGATAAATACACAAAGATGGGAAGAAACCAGCGCAAAAAGGATGAAAACACCCGAAATCAGAACACCTCTCCTCCAACAAGGGATCACAACTCCTCCCCAGCAAGGGAACAAGGCTGGACGAAGATGGAGTGTGATGAAATGACTGAATCAGGCTTCAGAAGGTGGGTAATAAGAAACTTCTGTGAGATAAAAGAACATGTTCTAACCCAATGCAAAGAAACTAAGAACCTTGAAAAAAGATTTGAAGAAATGCTAACAAGAATGGACAACTTAGAGAGGACTATAAGTGAACTGATGAAACTGAAAAACACAACACGAGAACTTCGCGAAGCATGCACAAGTTTCAACAGCCGAATTGACCAAGCAGAAGAAAGGATATCAGAGGTCGAAGATCAAGTCAATGAAATAAAGCAAGAATGCAAGATTAGAGGAAAAAAAGAGTAAAGGGAAATGAACAAAGTCTCCAAGAAATATGGGACTATGTGAAAAGACCTAATCTACGTTTGATAGGTGTACCCGAATGTGACGATGAGAATGAATCCAAGCTGGAAAATACTCTTCAGGATATCATCCAGGAAAACTTCCCCAACCTTGCAACGCAGGCCAATATTCAAGTTCAGGAAATACAGAGAACACCACAAAGATATTCCTCAAGAAGAGCAACCCCAAGGCACATAATCGTCAGATTCACCAGGGTTGAAATGAAAGAGAAAATGCTAAGAGCAGCCA
>PVKP010040830.1:0-19195 GCA_004027715.1 Plecturocebus donacophilus
AAAAAAAAAAAAAGAAAAAAATACAGATAACCAGGTGCAGGGGCTCACACCTATTGTCCAAGCTACTTGAGAGGCTGAGACAGAAGGATTGTCTGAGCCCAGGAGTTCAAGTCCTGCATGGGCAGCATAGCAAGACCCCACCTCTAAAATAATAAAATAAAAATTAAAAGCACAGATGTTTGGTCCCTGCCCCGGCAATTCTAATCAGGGGGGCCGGGGGGTTGGTATCTTTAAAAAATTTCTCATCAGACTCTAATGTGTAGCTGGTATTGAGGACTGCTGGTTAGGATTGACAGACAGATCCACACATGCCCACAGGTGAGACAGACACACACCTAGGATGTGCCAAGATCATGGCAAGATTCTGGAGCTGAACGTGCCTAAGAGCCACAGGTGTGGGAGCAGGAGTGGGGGCCAATAGCTCCTTTGCCATCTAAGGAATCTTTGTGCCCTTGAGGTTTAATCCTTTCCTCCCACATAATCCTCTGGCTCCTGCCACAGGACTGAAATGAACCCAGCACAAAATCCTTAGCTCAAGCAGAGAACTGGGTATGAAGGCAAAAGATCCATCCAGTTCCCGCTGCCTGAACAGTCACGCAAAGCCCCGGGCAATTCAACGGGCAGCACTTGGAATTTTTATGAAGGGTCTCCATACTATCCACTGCCTGGCTGGGACTCTCACCGCCATCTGCTTTGGAACAGAATAAGGACACAAGGACACCCATGAAGGGGGACAGAATATGTCGCTGTGGCATAAAAATTATTTTGAGGCTAGACGCAGTGGCTCACAGCAGTAATCCCAGCACTTTGGAAGGCTGAGGCAGGCAGATCGCTTGAGCCCAGCCTGGGCAACATGGCAGAACTCTGTCTCTACTAAAAATATAAAAATTAGCCAGGCTTGGAGGTACACGCCTGGAGTCTCAGCTACTCAGGAGGCTGAGGTGGGAGGATCACTTAAGCCCAGAAGGTTGAGGCTGCAGTGAGCCCTGATGGTGCCACAGCACTCCAGCCTGGGTGACAGAGACAAAAGAAACCCTGTCTCAAAAAAATTATTATTTTGAGTGGAAGGCGTTCGAGCCTCCTGCACCTCTACTGCACTAAGAGAGCTCAGCTGTCAGGCTGGGCGCAGTGGCTCACGCCTGTAATCCCAGCACTTTGGAAGCCCGAGGCAGGCGAATCACAAGGTCAAGAGATTGAGACTATCCTGGCCAACATGGTGAAACCCCGTCTCTACTAAAAATACAAAAATTAGCCAGGCGTGGTGGCAGATGCCTGTAATCCCAGCTACTCAGGAGGCTGAGGCAGGAGAATTGCTTGAACCCGGAAGGCGGAGGTTGCGGTGAGCCGAGATCGTGCCACAGCACTCCAGCCTGGTGACAGAGCAAGACTCCTTCTCAAAAAAAAAAAAAAAAAGAACTCAGTTGTCACAAATCTGCTCCCTGGGAGCAAGTGACTCTTCCCTGGGAGATGAGTAGTTTCCACACCACACCTAAGCAGACACCGTCACATCTCCATTTCAGCTCTTAATGGCCTATTTATCTTTCCAAAAAGTCAGTTGTTTTGCCATAATATGCGCGTTTTTTTTTTTTGAGATGGAGTCTCACTCTGTTGCCCAGGTTGGAGTCCAATGGCACAATCTCGGCTCACTGCAACCTCTGCCTCCAGGGTTCAAGCAATTCTCCTGCCTCAGCCTCCTGAGTAGCCAGGATTACATGCACCCACCACCATGCCTGGCTAATTTTTGTATTTTTAGTAGAGACAGGGTTTCACCATGCTGGCCAGGCTGGTCTCAAACTCCTGACCTCAGGTGATCTGCCCACCTTGGCCTCCCAAAAAGCTGGGATTACAGGAGTGAGCCACAGCGCCCGACCCATAATATGTACTTTCTCCCCTTCCTTTTCCCCTATTAAGATGGTATACGGGCCCAAAGTTTTTTTGTTTTTGTTTTTTGGGGTTTGTTTTCTGTTTTTAGACTAGTCAAGTGCAGTAGTGAGAAGAGAGAGTGGAACAAGGTGTATAATCTGTAACTAACTGAGCAATCAACTGAGATAACTCACTACCTTCACACCAGCCACGGGCCCCACCTTCTAACGGCTCCTTTGAGTCACATTTTTCAGCAAACTCCCATACATACATGATTAAATCTATCTTTTCTCTTGTTAATTTATCTTCAATGAGTTTAATTCATGGGCCCCCAAACACTGAACCTAAGAGGGTAGAGGAAATGTATTTCTTCCCCCTCTACAAAAATACCCCCCCTCTTCACCTCAGAGCCTCACCTTGCCCACCCACAGCCAGTAATGTGGACCCCGTTTCTCAAAGTCTCCAAAAGCAGGACAGCCTGCCCGCAGGATGCACCAATCACAAAAAGAGGGTCAGGTCTGGTGGGAAGAAAGAAATGGGAGTGGCAAATGTTCACCTCTTAGGCTAGACAGAGGCACCAGATATTCACTGCCCTGACTAGTAAAATTTTTTTTTTTGATACGGACTTTCACTCTTGTTGCCCAGGCTAGAGTGCAATGACGCGATCTCGGCTCAGTGTAACCTCCGCATCCCGGGTTCAAGCGAGTCTCCTGCCTCAGCCTCCCAAGTAGCTGGGATTACAGGCACCCGCCACCATGCCTGGCTAATTTTTGTATTTTTAGTAGAGACAGGGTTTCACCACATTGGTCAGGCCGGTCTCGAACTCCTGACCTCATGATCCATCCACCTCGGCCTCCCAAAGTGCTGAGATTACAGGTGTGAGCCACTGCACCAGGCCGGGTAGTAAACATTTTTAAAAACTGAAAGAAAAATCTTCAGCTTCACTGGGGCATAAAAGCCATGACCTTTTCTGTGGCTAAATGGCTGGGTGGCTCGGGAGGCGAGTGGTAACCACCCTGAACCTCAGTGTACTCGTCTGTAAGTGGAGGGCAATGAAACGCCCTCTGTGTGGCTGCTGCTCCAACTTCCTGCCTCCCTGATGGGGTTTTGGGGAAGATCATACGAGCTAGCGACATAAAAGCACTTTGAAAACCACACGAAGCGTGTAAGCATGGGGGGGCCGGCCAACTCCAGGCCTGTTTTCACAACCTGGCAGAAAACCCCCGAGAGAGGGCCTTGTTTTTCCCTCCGGGGCAGGGGCTGGGTGTCAGGCCTGAGGCCTGACAGCGTTGGTGGCTGCTCAGGTATCCGGCGTGAGACTGTGTTCAGTCCCAGACCCACTCCTAGCCCAGGAGGGAAGCAGGCCGGGGTGATGGGTCTGAAACCCTTCATGTTTTTGGCAGAGACACGGGATGGGCGAAACTGTCACTCATGGCAAACCAAGAAGCTTGTTTGTTGGGACCAAACCAGCCCAGCCCAGCTCTCTCTTCTCCATTCTCTCCACCCACAACCAGGAGCCCAGGACATCAGAGGCTGAGAAGATGCTGGAACAGTCCCTCCATCTGTTTGTGCAGAGACAGGGACCCTAAGCTACCTTCCCCACCAGCCCACTCCACAAACCCAGGCGCCCCTTTGTGCCAGACCCTCCTGTCCAGGAGCTACAGACCCTATTTGGGAGCCATCCAGGGTCTCACGGCCTCCACCACCCAGCTGTCCATCTCACTGGGCCAGGCCTGCAGGCATGGAGATCAGCAGGATGGGGTTCAAATCTGGCTGCACCCGATCAGCTGGGTGGCTCTGGGCATGTCTTAACCTCTGGGAGGCAGTGCTCTCATCAGCAAAAAGGGGAAAGGGCTCATCGAGGAGACTGGCAAGTCAAGGAGATGGCGCCTGTACAGACGGCACTGTGCGGGCGCCCAGCAGGTGATCCCGAGCCGCCTTCCTGCCTCGTTCCCGCGTCTGCAGGAGCGTGGGTGGCAGGGAGCCGAGAGGAAGCGCGCAGCTGTCCGCTTGGGACACAGGCTGCTCTGAGTTGGAAGTGAAAAAGGAATAAGCAGCAGCTGCTCACTGGCGATGAGTTTCATGTGTCTGTGCCTTAAAACCCTAAGGTGCATCTAGAAGATCTTCTGGGTAAGTTCTCCCTTAAAGGCACATGAAGGCCGGGCGCAGTGGCTCACGCCTGGAATCCCAGCACTTTGGGAGGCCGAGGTGGGTGGATCGCCTGAAGTCGGGAGTTCGAGAGAAACCCCGTCTCTACTAAAAATACAAAAATTCGCCGGGCAAGGTGGTGGGCGCCTATAATCCCAGGTACTTGGGAGGCGGAAGCAGGAGAATCGCTTGAACCTGGAAGTGGAGGTTGCAGTGACTCAGGATCATGCCACTGCCCTCCAGCCTGGGTGACAGAGTGAGGCTCCATCTCAAAAAAGAAATATAAATAAATAAAAATAATTTTTTTTAAAAAAGGTACATGAAAAAGGTAAAATGCCGTGAGTGTTGTATCGCAATATGTCAGTTACAAATGGGAACTGGAGGATTTCCCACGCCATCTGTTCCCTCATTCCTTCCCTCCCTGCATATGTGCTAAGAGACCCCGGGTGCAGGCAGCATTGGGGACCTGGGCTGCCTCAGACAGGCCCTGCCTGCTCAGATCTTAGACCCAAGGAGGAGACAGAAAAGTTAAAATAGGGTGGTAAGTGGAACAAATGGGGACCAGATGGGGCCATCTGGCAGCACTCGGCAAGGCCCTTCTCAGTGAGTCCCCAAAGAGGCCCAGCTTCCAGGGGAGGGAGGCCCCGCGGGCGCGGGCCTTCAGAGGCCACGGCCTGGAGGTGAGGCTCCCAGGGAAGCTGTTCAGGATGGCCGAGAGGAGGAGGGCAACTCACCAGCCTGGTGACTAGAACAGTCATGGAGTGCCATGAAGCGCCATCCGGGCTGCCCACCAGCCCCCAGGACAGAAAGATGGCAGCAGCTAAGGCGTGGGGATCTGTTCACCTGCCCCCTACTCGGCTCAGAAAACGACTGTTTCAGGACCACAGGCAAAAACTCAACTCCTGCAAGCTGCTGGCTTAGGGCGTCGCCGGGGAAAGATGGGAACTCCCACCGGCCAGGGTCTCTAGGAGCTTTGGGCTGCTGGAGTCGCCTGCAGGAGGCCGGGAGGGGGCAGCCGGACTAGGGGCATTTCTACCTCTTCTCTCAGCCCCCAGCCTTCAGGCCAGAGTGTCCTCAAGTCCCTGGAGCCCTCAGGGCTGCAGATAGACAGGGAGAGGCCTGTACAGTGGCGGATCACCTGGTTCCTGCAGGGAGTGGCCAGAGGCCCCAGCGCTCAGGTACGGTAGTTACTCTTCTAGCCATTGCCAATGCTGCCACTCACTAGGGGGCCACTCCCTCTAGCCCTCCTTCCCACCAGGGAAGAAAGCACTCCGGAGCAGGAGCCTGGATATCTGGCTGGATACACCAGCATGACTTTGCATGACCCTGGACCAGTCACTTAACTTCCCCGGGCCTCTGTTTCCTCACTTGCAAATCAGGCGGACAAACCCCCGTAGTCTCCTCCAGCTACAGAATTCTAAGTGTTTAAAACAAAAATCCACAAAAAGGAAGCATGCGCCCAGCCCACACCCTCGCCTTCATTTGTCAAAAGGGGAAACGGTTTTGCTGGGTTTTTTGCCCCAAACAGACATGGGAGACATTTCCTAGGATTGCAGAGCTGGAGCAGTCCAGAGGAGCCCAGAATCTTCTAGAACTTGAGATCCACATGGGAATTTCTCCCAATTCTTCCAGGACAGGAGCACAGCTGCTTAATGGCATTCGCGTCCCACCACTGCTGTAGCAAATGACCAAACAACACAGATTTGTCCCACCCCACACCACACTAGGCTACAGGGAAGGTGTCCACAGGACTGTGCACCCTCCCGAGGCTGCAGGGGAGATCGTGTTTTCCTGCATTTTCTGCCCACCCGCATTTCTTGGCTTGTGGTCTCCTCCCTCCTTCCAAGCCTCTCTCCCACTGCACCACTCGGACGGTCCAACGTGCTTTTGAAAACTCTGGTGATGACAGCGGGCCCATGTGGATTATCCAGGATCACCTCCCTATTTTAAGACCAGCTGATTATCGACCTGAGCTGGCCCTGCCATGTCACGTCACATGGACCCAGGTGCCGGGGATTAGGACGTACACACCTCTGGGAGTCATTATCCTGCCGACCCCAAGACCCAGGTCCTGGAGGGAAATGAAGGATGGGACTGCAGGCCCAGGCGGCTGCCTGCTTGGGTTCAAATCCTGGCTCCACTGCTAAGGAACTGGGGGAGCAGATTATCTGTACAATGGAGTGGGGCACCAGCCTCTTGCCTGTCAGCACAGAGTGAGACGGTGTGCACAGCGCTCAGAGCAAGGCCTGGCACATAAGCAGCTCTGCGAGCAACTGTTTCCTCATCGCCAAATCTTATAAGAACTGACCTCAGCCCAAGAGCTTCTCCAAACCTGTAGCTTCTTTTGGTCCCAAGGCCAGGAGCGCCCCCTGCAGGGCCATCCAGGCCCCCAGACCCTCTGAAAGTCCCACTCCACACGATGCTGGAAGCAGATGTGACTCGGGCTGCTCACCCACGCGCAGCCGCCAGAGAGGCTCAGGTGACGCCGCCTTTGATGGGTGCGCAGCGTGGGGCAGGGCCAGGCACCACCAACCAGCCACAGTCACCAGTGCAAGCAAGGGGCCCTCACTGTCACTTCTGGCCTGGGGCCAGGCAGAAGCTTCCGGAAGCCCGACTGTCCTACAGGGAGAGGGACCCCAGGACAATGCACGCAAAAGGCGTTGTGGGGCAGCGAAGAGTCCTCCCCTGAAGCTGCATTCTGCGCTCCTGGCAGATCGTTCTCCTAGGCCACTACCCGGGTTCACGTGGGCTTTTGCGGTACGGAATTTGGCCGCCGCAGAAGAACGACTGGGCAGGCCAGGGCCACTGGAGATGGTGACGGCCGGCCCTCTGTGGTCTCCCCACCAGAATCATCAGGCCAGAGTGGTCACCAACCCCACACCTGGTCCCTGATGCGTGGCAGGTCTTGGGTGGCCTCCTGACCTCCCGAGGTCCTCCCATCTCAGTGAGGGAGCCCCGAGTACAGAGAGCCACCCCCTGGCTCCTCCATGAGAGAGTTGGTTACATAAAGGCAGCCACACGCCCAGTGAGATGAATTTGCAATCTCTGAGCCCAGGTCATTCTGGCTTCCCCACAGGGAGCTCCTGGGGGCGTGGGGTGGGGGCGTAGAAGGGAGGGGTCAGCGCTCCATCCCTGGGAACCAGGCCATGAGTCCTGAACGCATGCCAAACCGCAGAGGCCTCCCTTCTCTCCAGGCTTCCTGCTATCCAACCACTTCTGCATGGGGCTTCTTGTTTCCCTCTCAGGGCCCCACAGGGTGGGGTGAGGAGGTGCTGAGTCACAGAATCACAGCAGCTGCCACATGGGGGTGTCAAGGCAGGGATACTGATGCCAACTGAATGGCCACGGGGAGGCAGAGCAGGAGGTCTGCGCCCTGGGCCTGGCTGGGCTGTGTGGCCCTGGGGAACTCACTCCACCTCTCTGGGCCTCTAGTTTCCTCCTCTGTAAACTGAAGGAGTGAGGCCAGGTGATCTGCACGATTGTGTGAATCTGTGTCCTGCGTCTTCCACTCACTGCCCCAAACAATGCTTCCAAAACCCAGCCTCCCAAAGCCTCCGCAGCCTCCTGCCTAAGAAACACTTCGGGTTGTTCTTTATGCTGCGCCCCAAACAGAGCCACTCTGGCCCTCTCCTGGGTGTCCTCACCAGGGCCAGGATGGTCGGCTCACCCTGCAGGAAGCCCCCCAAGGACTTTTAGTCACTCCCGGGGTGGGGGCTGGCTGCCCGGAAGCGGCTTTTGCCCACCTCCGCCGCAGCCCTCACCAAGAGGCCAGTGCAGCAAAACAGGAGGTGTAGGTAGCAGGGGCCAGGGGCCAGGCCACTCCCTCCATCGGGGCAGGAGGGGGCAGAGGAAAGCTGGACGCGTGATCATTCCAGGCTGAGGTTCTGCGCAGAGGAGGGGGCGTGGCAGAGGAAGCGGGCCGGGTGTTCCAGCAGTGGGAGGATGGGAAGGGGCCCTTGCTGGACGCCCCCACCCCGCTGGCTCCAGCCCCACCCCCGTCCCATCTGCAGGGAGAAAGTGAGGCTCTTTGCCTTGCCAAATCCCAGTAATGAATCTCACATTCAGTCCATCCTCTGCTTATTGAAAACCCTCTCTCCACCTTCTGGATCCACTCTGAACAGCTGGGCTGAAGAAGCTGTGGAGTGAAACGCGCAGGGTGGCTTGGAGGGGCCTGTGCAGAGGAGCGCGACGGCGTCCCCGCCCACCCCTTCCTCTGAAGATAAGTCCTCCCTGTTCCTGCCCTTTCCCTGGGAAAGCTGGAGAGAGGGACGAGGAAACGGGATCCACCATTAACTCCTTCGTGCACGTCGGCTTCCGGCAGGCATCCTCACACTCCTCAGCCAGCCCTGCAGGGTGGAAAGGTAGCCGTCGAGCTGAACTCCACTCCCACCCAGCTGTGGAACCCAGTGCAGACAGCAAAGCACCCACACATAAACGCGCACAAGGGGCCGAGGCCAAGAGAGCACGCACTCGGTCCTCCCTCGGTCCTCCAGCAACGTCTCCAAGCTCCAGCTCCGAGTCATGCCCTCAATGGTGGAAGATTTTTGCAGATGGAGGAACTGAAGCCCCTAAGAGGTCTGTGCTTTAAGGGTTACACAGAAGCGGGGCTCAGGAGCAAAGGCATCCAGACCCCTCAGTGTGGTGCTGGCAAGCATGTGCTGCTGCGTTCACACAGTCCCTGGATGAAGGTGACACGCTGACCTCCCTCAGGTGTTTGCAAGACGGCCAGGAGGAGGTTAGATGCCGGGCAAAGACAGCCGCCGATGACAGCACTACAGATTACCAGGAACACCAACCTTGTGCCAAGGCGTCTGCCTCCCACAGCTGCTTCGTTCTGTGTCAACATCCTTTGGGAGTGACACGTGTGAGACTCATCTGTGCTGATAAGTGGCCACTGGCACCTCCAGACCACCCCAAGGAGGGGCCACTCTGCTGCCAACCAAGCATAGGGCAGGCGGCACTGGGGCATGATGACCTGCCCAGCATGGTCGCTCCACTTCTCCCTGTCTGAGCACGGGCTGGCAGGTTCAGAGGAAAGGAGGAAACAGAGCCGCCCCGTGGGGCATGTTTAGTGAGTGAGCCACCTCGAGAGGCCGCAGAACCAGGGCACAGGAGACACTGCTCAGCTCTGCCACTAACCTGCCGTGCAGAGCTGGCCAAGTCACTGCACTTCTCTGGGCCTCGGGTTTTCCAATCAGAGGGCTGTCGGAAGAGGTAAATGACAGTGGTTAGGGATGGAGGCACTGGAGCCAGACTTTCCGAACTCAGACCCTCCCTCTGCCATGCTCCGGGGAGGCCTGGGCAAGTTACTTGACATCCCTGCGCCATGGGTCCCTCATCGGTGAAATGGGAGTAATGACAATCAATTTCACAGTGTAGCTGGGAGGATTAGATGGGATACTTGCTCCAGGTAAAGAGCGCTTAAGACAGCCCAGGGTCTGCAGGAAGCCCGTTACCGTCTTCGGCACCACACCGCTGCCATGGTTGCCGGGGCCGGCCCAGCACCCGCAGCCTGGTGCCCGGCGGAGGGAGGGTGAATGTCTCTGCCCCCTGAAGCCCCTCCTTTCCCCTCTTCACTCCAGCCGTGGCAACAATAGCTGGAGTTCACTCTTAGTTCCAGCGACTGGCTACCCTCCTGAATTAGGGACCGGAGGCCCCAGGCCGGCCACCCAAGGCCCAGGTAAAGAGGGGTGAGCCATGGGTCCTTGTCTTCATCACACCCACGCTTCCACGCCCTCCTCCAAACAGGCCTTTGCTTCACGTGCAAGAGCAAATGCCAACCCTCATGTCCAAGACAGGGGTGCCCACGAATGCCTTGGATGTGGGCTTTGACGGGGGTCACGGTGCAGGTCCCACCAGGGTACCTAGAACCACAAGGGGCTGCTTGCAGCCCACAGAGGGTCCCCCGCAGGCCAGTGGGGTTCTGCCACCCTGCCTGCCACCTGGTGAGGAAAACAGGCTGCAGACTCAGGACCAGAGTGGGCTCACGTGCTATTGAGACGACACGCCAGAGGAAGGCTGTGCAGGACTAGGGAGCCATGGACACCTCACAGCAGCCTCGGCAACCCACCCTAGACCCTGCGCGGGCGCCAGGCAGGCCACCCTACCAACTCTCGGGACACTCCTGCGGGCCCTGCGCGCAGACAGGGTGAACGGAGGCCCGGGGAAGCTAAATCTGACGGGGCCGGGGCCGGGACTGGAGCCAGAGCCCCAGCCAGTCTCGCCACCAGGCTGCTTGGCCGTATTCTCGGGCACTTGCCACGGACAGCAGGCCAGAGCAAGGCTGCCCAGACTGAAGGCGGAGGGGCCCTGCCTCTCCCACCATGGGCCTCCTGGAGACTCCAACACAGGTCTCCAGTCCACACACACCAAGCCCAGGGCCTTCGACAATTGAGAAACGTGAAAAACATACAAATAGCTGCAGCTTAGCGCTTCTAACACACCAGACACGCGCAGGCACACACAGCGTTTCTCTGTGGAGGCCAGAAAACTCTGTGCTGGGAAGTCCCCTGATCACAGGAGGCCCCATGGCAAGCTCCCCACCAACGGGCGGAAGGACTTAATTAGGACCACATGGGAAGGCCAGTGGGGGGCAGGAAAGCAAAAGGAACAGGCAACATCAATACCTGGGGCGGGGTGGGGGGCGGGCTGGGGTACCCCGGAGGAGGGGCAGGGGCGCACTCCCTGTCTGACTTACAGGGAGTGGGGGTTCGGGAGGTGCAGGGGAAGGTCCTGGCCTCCCCATCTCTCTTCCTCTGCAGACTCACAGCCTGTCCACAGGCAGCTGGATCCAGCCAGGGGTCAGACCCCACTCCAGCCCTACCCCTCTGGCCTCTCGAAAGCGAGCCGGGACACTGTGGGGGTGATGCTGCTATTCCCAGCGTGCCCATGCTGGGCCTGGTTGGGTGGGAACTCGGCTAGGGCATTATCCCTTCTGACCATCACAGGCACAAAAGCCTCTCCGTGTCCCGCTGCCGTGTGTGGGTCTTCCCTGCTGCCCTTTCCCCCCGACAGGAGGGACACCTGAGCAGACCCTGCGGGGGGCTCTTGCACTCAGCCCTGACCTAGCAAACCCCCTTTCTGCTCCTTGGGGCAGGAGCCTCCAGGTCAGGCCTCAGGCAGCGGGCAGTGAAGGGGCTGCCTGCTCAGAGGGGCCTCCGACTCACGGGAAGGGAGGCTCTCCTTCCCTAGAACGTGGCTGCAGCACCCTGAGACCGAGGGGAACACCACGGCTGGGGACGGCGGGACGGAGGCTCCTCCACAGCATCCCCGATGCTCAGAGCATCTCATCTTACACAAAAAAACTCTCAGTTTTCTTGAGGGCTTAAGCCATTCTGAGTGGAGTTTTCCGGCACTCAGGCTGAAAGCACCCTGCTGGAGCAGCTGAGAGCACAGTGGGAGGGGAGGGGCAGGAGGGGAGGGCCGGGAGGGATCGCCCCCACAGGCGACGGGGGATTCTCTGACTCCAAGAATCAGCGCCTGCAGACACCGCCACCCACCCCAGCCCCGAACTGCCCCCTGCCAAGGGGACAGAAATCACTGAGAGGGGACTGCAGGGGGCCTCCCTCATGAGAACGGTGACTGGTCAGGCCACAGCTCACAAGTCAGCAACTCTGCTTGGCCGCCGCGGTGGTCCCCTCTGGATGGCTTCCAGAAAAAGCATTCCCCCACTAGTCGTCAGTGTCCTGAAATCCAAGAGTATTCTCAGGACAGCAACTGCAGCAAAAGCTCATGCTGAGTGAATGCCAGGCACCATTTCCAAGCCTCACACACCGCCAACACCCCCACAGCCCTCAGACTCCATCCTTCCTCCCACTGTCCTCCTCCAACACACTGGAAAACGGGCAGGGACGGATTAAGCTGGCCTGAGGAGGGGCTGGTGGAACAGCCTAGGGGTCCAGTCTCCAAGAACCTCACCTTGCAATGGGAACCCTTGGGTCAGGGAGCGGGCATAGCCCTCATCTCTCTACTCCCAGTCCTCAGCACCAGGCCTGGCACAGAGGCGGCTTCGGCCAAGTGAATGAACAGTGAATGAGAGCTTGCAGAGGGAGGAAGGCAACAGGGACGAGGGAAAACAGGAAAAGCAGCCGGAGCCGCCGTGGTTAATCTAAGCACTTTGCTGCATGAGCACTTTGTTTCTCGCCACAGCTCTCGAGTGGGCATGTCTATTAGCCCATTTTACAGAGGGGAACAGTCTAGCATACTGGCCAGGGTCGTGCTGCCAGGAAGAGTCATGGAGTCCAGGTAGTAGGTGGCTTCTCAGCTGGGCTCTGGTTCACACGGCCTTATGGGCAGCCCAGGAAACACACAGAGAGAGCATGTGAGGGGCCTCCCTGCTGCGCCCGACCCCCAGCTGGGGTCTACCCTCTGCTGAAACCTCCCCAACCTGTTTCTAAGACCCGCCAGCCACGAGACAGTTTTTTGAATATCCAGTACCACCCTCCTACGGCTGTTCAGCCTCATCCTTTTATAGGGAAAGACTTGGGTGAAAAGTGGAAAGGAAGAACATCCCTGAGAGAGGTGGCAACGTGGCACTCTTTTTTTTTTTGAGACAGCATCTCACTCCCGTCGCACAGGCTGGAGTGCAGTGTCACGATCGTGGCTCGCTGCAACCTCCACCTCCCGGGCTCAAGCTGTTCTCCAGCCTCAGCTTCTCAAGGAGCTGGGACCACAGGCATGTGCCACCATAGCCAGCCAATGTTTGTATTTTTTGCAGAGATGCAGTTTCGCCATGTTGCCCAGACTGGTCTCAAACTCCTGGGCTCAAGCAATCTGCCTGCACCAGTTTCCCAAAGTGCTGGGATTACAGGTGTGGACCACCATGCCTGGCTGAGGCGGCTTGCATACAAAGCAGGGAGAACCATCTTTAGTTCAAAACAGATGAGTACTGCATACACATGTAAAAAAGGCTAGAAGGAAACGCCAACATAACAGGGGTTATCTGGAGGACGCAATTATTATTGATCATTTCCTCTACATTTTCTAATTTAATTATTTTGTCACAAGTAGGTGTGATTTTCAAAATCACAAAAGATAAAGGCTGTTGTTTTGCTTTTTTGTCTTTTGTTTTTTGAGACAGGGTCTCACCCTGTCACCCAGGAGCTGGAGACAGTGGTGTGGTCATAGCTCACTGCAGCTTCAAACTCCTGGACTCAAGCAATCTTCCCACCTCAGCCTCCTGAGGAGCTGGGACTACAGGCAAGTGCTACCACACCTGGTGCTTCTTTTTTTTTTTTTTTTTTTTTTCAGTTTCTGTAGAGATGGGGGTCTTGCTATGTTGCCCAGACTGGTCTCGAACTCCTGGCCTCAAACAATTCTCCCACCTCAGCCTCCCAAACTGGGACTACAGGCACAAGCCACCGCACCTGGCAAAGGTTGTTTTCAATCAGGAAGACAGATGCCTCTTAGCAGTTCTGACCTCTAGCCCTTGGCATCGCCTGGCCAAGCAGATGAAAAGTTCCAATGAGCTGTCAGCCAGCACCGGGCTGGGGTCTTCCCTGGGCAGCTCCAAGTGGCTGGGATCTGACTCCTTTTCCAGAGCTGGGTCCAGAAACCAAGATCGGGAATGTGTGGTGGCTGTTCTGCGGGCCCGTGCTATGAGGTCACTCCCTGGTTCCAGTGATCAGCTGTTGGCTGTAGGGCGCATGGGGGTTCAGCCAGGGTTTGTGTCAACACGGCTCTGCTCTATCCATGGCCTGGTGGGTTCCTCCACCCCCACGCTGCATGACAACCCCAGGAAAAATGTTAGCAGGGAGGGAGCCGCTGGAGGTGTGACAGGAGAGACTTTCCAGGGACAGATTTGTAAAAACTGCTTCAAAGTCCTCTCTAAGGACTTTCAAGGCCTTCACTGCCCCCTACTGACTGGTCCTGGCTTGGGCAGAAGAAGCTGGGGTGGAGCTGGCGGGGCAGGGTGGCCAGCACCCCCAAAACAGGGAGACGAGCTGGGAGAACAGGGGCTGGGAGGGCAGCCTCAGGCCAGCTCCTGCCTCCAGAACCACCGTCCCCTTCCTCTGGCCACAAAATGAGGCTGGCAGGACGCAGGCCTACTCCACAGGCTGGAGGCCGGTGTGAAAGCACTGTGCTTGCCTGGGGCACCCCACGGTGAATCCCATCAGAGCCAACCTCCAGGGTCTGCTGTCCTCCAAGACAAGGTAAGGTACCAAGGGAACCCAGAAGCATATAAAGGATTTGACAGCCGTGAGCTGGGGGAACACAGTTCGGCAGCAAGAGAAAGAGGGGCACAGGGACAGGTTTTGCCCACCGCCCTAGTGACCATCACCACTCAAGGCTGGTACGGACCACTCAGATGGGCCCTGCAGGGCGCATCCACAGTGTGAGGGCTCTTCAAGAAGATACCCTATTCTGTCTCAGCAAAAAGCCAGGGTTCAACCTGGTGAACCACCTTTCCCCATCTGCCCCACCCCCGGGGGCTAGCCCTGAGTGGCTCCAGGCCTGGGTCCAGAAGTCATGCCCAGGAGGTGAGCTTCCTCATGCCCTGGACCCTCAGCCTGAGCTCAGGTATTTGCACCATGCTTGGACAGCCCCAGGCAGGCATCTTCACTTCTGAGCATCCGTCTCCACTTCTGTAAGACTCGGTAACAGGGCCACGTGGCAAGGCCTGACTGGTGAGTGGTCCTCACTCCAGCAGCAACCAGCACTACCAAGATGGCCAGCCACCCCGGAGGCAAACGCTAGGCCCTGGCGTGCAATGTAGGGGCCAGAAGCCTGGTCCCCCCACATCTACCCCACCCACTGTGTGGCCCTGAGCACAGCCCACCCCTCTGTGGACCCAGGTCTCAGCTCCCAGGTCTCTAAGATCCCTGCGGTCTCTACAGTTCCGGATCCTGGTTTTCCCTTGAAAACCAGGCCTGGCCAGCAGGGCCTCCCTCATCAGCCCACTTCTGGCCAGCTCCTACCCAGCACCCTCCAGCTCATTATCCCCATCCCTGCAAACTCCACACCAGCATCCCAAGCCCTTCCTCCTCCAGGAATGAGACTGTCCCCGAATGTGTCCCCGTCCCCTTTTGATCAGAGCCCAGAAAACAGGGAAGCAGCCTCCCGCCTCATCTCCCTGCTGGATTCTTGGCCTTTTCGGATGCCCCCTCTGATTCTCTGCCAACATCCCCGCAACACAATCAGCCCTCAGTCCCTCCACCAACAACTGGCGAGCACGCTGTGGCCCAGGCGGCCGGCGACGCCCTCATCTCGCAGCCTGTGGGAGCCCGCACACCTCTCAGCCAGCTGGGCTGCAGGAGCCAGCTGTGGTGAGGGCAGGAGGCATCAGCACCATCAAGATCATGGTCAGATCAAGGTCATGGCCAGTGAGCTTCTCCCCCTGCAATCTCCTCCTCACCAAGGCGGCTTCAACCTCAGGCTCGGCCTTGGCCTCAGGAAGTGCAGACAGCCCCCAACCCCCGCCCCAGGAACTCGGCTTCACACACACTGGAGGACACAAAGCTGGGACACAAACAGCCACGAACAGGCATGTCTGCAACCAGGAGCAGGGCGTACAGGGCTGCTGAAACGTTCCCTTCCCGCCAGCCAGCTACCTCCTCCAGGACTTACTACTTCTTATACACTGACTGTATACCCAGGGCTGCGGCAGGTCTGCTTTTTACATTATCCCATTAAACCCCCAAATTTGTCCCCAAGTTACATACAATGAGACAAATTCAGAGTAAATAACCTGCTTATCAGCATCTGAACCCAGGGGTGGCTGTGACCTCCCTCTTTCCAACTCCTTTGAGCCCACACGGGTACTGAGATGCACGTGAGCCCCACCAACTGGGAAATGCGCCCTCCCTCTGCTGACCCCACAGCCCTCCCAGCCTGTGCCTGAAGCTGCCAGCACCCTCCCATCCAGCACTGCTCTCTGTAGCCTGAGCTGTCGCTGTGTGACCTGGAGTTAATGCCCTAATGTCTCTGGGCTACATCTGCAAAATGAGGATGCAGCCACACAGCCTACTTCAAATGGTCATGAAGTTGCCTGCACAGTTAACATCTGCTGGGCCTGTGACATGGACAGGCTTGCCTTCAGTTTCGAAGTGCTACCCCCACCCAGTTTGGGGGTGGACCTGTTAGTTCCCCTTTTTCTGGATAAGGAAGTTGAAAGGCTCCAGAAGGTGCCAAGGTCAGCTGGTTTACCAGTAGGTACAGCGCCCACCTGTCACAGCCCACCCTTGGCCACTGCGCCTGTCTCCCCAGTTGAGATTCCGTGTGCACCTGAACACTTTGCCAATGGCTGAGCCTGTCCCAGGCTCACAGTGTCAGCTGGGCCTGCCGGGCCTCCCTCCCTAAGCTCTGGCCAAGGCGGGACCAGTCCTCCCACCTTGCTTCTTTGCCAGGCTCCCACCCAATGGCCCTGGAAAGATCCTGGAGTCAGAGACCTGGCCAAATCCTGGCAATGCCCTATACCTGCTGTGTGACTATGGGCCAGTGACACAGCCCCTCTGAGCATCCCAGGTTGCTGTGAGGGTTACAGGAGATGCGCAGAAGACCCAAGCTTGGTGGCTGGTGTGCTGGAAAAAGCTAGTTATATGGTGCAAGGATGGCAATGGTGACAATAAATGAATCAAATGAAAACGAGGCAAATGGGCCTAGGCAGACAGGGCACGTGAGGTGGGGTGTCTCCCGCAGTGAAGGGAGAACCCAGTCCAGCTATTTTTCCCTTGGATTGCTTCTGGAACTCGCTGCCACGGCTCTACCATAATTCAGCTTCCCAAAGCCTCAGAACTCTGTCCCGTCCCCTGCATCCCATCTCGTCTGCCTTGGATTAGTCCCCTAGAAACCCCATCTCCTGGCCGGGCGCGGTGGCTCATGCCTGTCATCACAGCACTTTGGGGAGTCAAGGTGGGCGGATCACAAGGTCAGGAGTTTGAGACTGGCCTGACTAACACGGTGAAACCCCATCTCTACTAAAAATACAACCATTAGGCGGGTATGGTGGCGGGCACTTGTAATCCCAGCTATTCAGGAGGCCGAGCCAGGAGAATCGCTTGAAACCAGAAGGCAGAGGTTGCGGTGAGCTGAGATCACACCACTGTACTCCAGACTGGGAGAAAGAGTGAAACTCCATCTCAACAACAAAAACAAAAAACTCATCTCCCGTCACTCCCAGGGCACCAAGGTTGGTCGGTGGGTTTAGGGATTCCCATCATCTGATCTTCTGGTCCAGCCCCAGTAGCTCACCTCACACTCACCTGCACTCACAGGTATGACTCCCACCTCCGGCCTCTGCATAGGTGGCCCCACATTCTGGGAGCTCAGCCTCCGAGGACTCCAGAGCACAGGGACCTCTCTGACTCCTTCTTAGCTCCAACCACGGGCAGTCCATGTCATAGCGACGCCTTAGCTGCTTGTGGCTGTCTGCTAAGTTATGATAATGCCCCTTTGCCCTCTAACCTAATGTCTGCATACAGACAAACCTCCACATTCTAAGCCCACCAGATACCACTTCCTCCAGGAAGTCTTCTCTGACTGCTCCAGTTGGACAGAGGCTTCCCCGCTCTGTGCTCCCCTAGTGCTCAACAGGTATCCACTGAGCACCCGTGACATGCAAGGTACCCGCAACACAAGTCAGTGTCCCCTGCCCTCCCAGAGGGCACGTGAACAAATAAACAGCAAGACTCTCCAATGCTCATCCATGCCCCACAGAAAGCCACCCGCAGGCCTGAGATGGCTGCTTTAACTTCCGTGACAGGGAGGCCTCTCCAGAGGGCAGCTCTTCAGCAGGACCTGCATGAGGCAGCCAGGAGATCTGGGGAAGGACTTCCCAGGAGGGAGCAAGTGGACATTCTTCCATGAGGATGAGCCCTCATGTCCCAGGAGCAGCCAGGCCAGGGGCCGGTGCAGTGAGCAGGGGCTGAGAGGGGTGGCCAGATGATGGAGCATCTCACAGGCCGCCCCACAAGGAGTCAGTGCCCCAAGTATAGCAGGTACCCAGGAAGGGTTTAGGCTGGGGACTGAGCTGAACAGATTCTCCATCCAGGAGCTCACGGGGGCTCCCAGGCTCACACTGTTATGGCCCTGCATACCTCCGGGGGTCACCCTTTACACCATCATCACAGGCAGTGCTCCTGGGGGAGGTGTGCTGCACAGGGGACTCACTGCCACCCTGTGGGGCGGACTGCAGGGGGCAGTGTGGGGTAGGTGGTCGGTTCAGGAGGGACAACTGCCCAAGCAGGGGTCAGAGGGGACTCAGATTCAGGAGGGATCCTCAACTTCTCAAGACCCGGCAACTAGAGGTAGGAGGGCAGGGTGCTGCTTCCTGAGATGGGAGGCCTGGGGGCCCGGCTGTATTCCCTGGTGTGGAGGTGCTGGAGGGGTGGAGGCCTCCTTCTGGGGCTGGGACCCTCTGCTCATCCTGACCCACTATTCCGTTCCCATCTGCCTGTCTGAGGGCAGAGCCTGAGCTCATAGCCTTGCACACACTCCTCTGCACAGAGCCCTGCAGGGCCGTACAGCAGCCTCTCCTCTTACAGATCAGGACCCTCAGCTCCAGGAGGGCTGGGACTGTCCAGGACCACATGGCCAGGGCGGACACAGCCAGGCCAACCCCATGACTTCTGGCTCCATGCACAGATTCTAAGCACACAGGTAAAACTCTGCGGGCTGGGAGGCCAGTGGGTAGATGAGTGGGTGGGCAACTTCCTCTTAGCCTTCTAACATGTGTGTGCCAGGTCCCTGGGGGGAGGGGCACAAGGACCCTACCTTTCCCAAGAGACAGAGGAAGACGCAGTGGAGGGTCCCTCTCTGGCTGAGGCTCCAGGCCTTGAGTAATGGATGCAGCCCCACTTGGAGGCTGAAAGTCAGGTGGCCTTGGGGATTTGTGGGGCCCACCAGCTCAGCTGAAACTCCTTCCATGTAAGGGAACCCCCCAAGCAGCATCCCTTTGGCCAGAGGGGGGCCAGGAAGAGGTGAGGGCCGCAACCAGAGTGGGACTCGGGTGGGCTGCACCCTGGGGACATAGTCACATTCCCCCTCTTGGACCTCGGAGGCCCTCAGGTACAGGGTCAAGGACTCTCAGCTGCAGGCAGGAGAGGGCCCCACAGCCGCAGGTCCTGGGAGTCCAGCTTGCAAAGTCCAGAGGCTTCCGGGGGCTGCTGGCCCGGCTTCCTGTGCAGCTGGGTTTTCCTGGGAGGCCCTCCTCCGGCACTCTCAGTCCCCAGCCCACACGACCTCCCAC
>PVKP010040831.1:0-19184 GCA_004027715.1 Plecturocebus donacophilus
AGAAGACAGATTCCAGAAATATTTATAGGGTGGAATCATGAAGGCTGGGAAATGGGTTGCGTGTGGGCTGAGGGAGAGGATGGTTTCAAGGGTCAGACTAAAGTTTCTAACTTGAATAAGTAGCAGGATAGTTGTCTTAATTCATTTTGCATTGGCAAAACAGAATCCTAGAGACTGGGCCACTTACAAAGAAAATAAATCTGTTTCTCACAGTTCTGGAGGTTGGGAAGTCCAGTATCAAGGTACCAGCATCTGGTGAGGGCCTTCTTGCTGTTACCCCATGGTGAAAGGCAGAAGTGCAAGAGAGCACAGGAAAGAAAGAACAAGAGAGGAGACTTGCAGCCCCAAGACCTTTTATAATCAGCATTAATCTATTCATTAGGGTGGAGCCCTCATGGCCTAATCACCCTCCCCTCAGGCCCACCTCCCAACACTGTTGCAATGGGGATTAAGTTTCCAACACAGGCTTTGGTGGGGGACACATTCAAACCGTAGCAATGGTGGTGTCTGTCCCTGGAGTTTTCCTTAGCTTGTGGTGGGATTTTGGACAAGCCACCCCTTTCCTCAAATCTTTAGTTTCCTCATTAGATAGGCAATGAGACTCAATAGACTAATTAGACTATGTAATAATTCCTAGTCACCAACTTGGCAAGATCATCTTGGGGATGCAGTAATAAAACCTATGTGAAAAGCAGTGTGCTGTACTCTTTCCTTAATGCTGACAGGCCCAGCAGAAGCACAGTCTGTGCCTCCCCTGGTTTTCTCTGTTTTTTCCTCCTTACCTAAAATTCTAAGCACTCGGTCTGTTAGGAACTGGTGCGACCTCTGTCCATTCCAGAGAGGAGGCTTCACTGGGGACCTCTCTAGGGATTCTCAAACCAGCTTTTGTTGAAAACAATGATGTCATTGAGTGGGTGGAGCTGGGCCGGACCTTCCTTAGCCAGTTGGAGGAGAAATGGGGTCTTTATGACTTCTGTACTTATGGCTCTTTTCCAGCCTCTTCCATGGCTCCCACGTGTCCCACTTCCCCGCCTTCCTCCTCCTTTCACCCGAGGCTGCGAGTTTGCAGAAAGCTGACAGTCTCCACATCTTCTCTTGCATCAGTCTCCCTTGGGAGAGGGCCAGAAGGGCCAAGGGGCTATAATGGCTGCATTATATCAAGAATGGTTTTTTTTTTTCAAGGCCCCGCTTCTGGGGAAGGGAAGGGCAAGTCATGGAAAGGGACTCCTTTGGAGGGAGACTGGAGTGCTAGGGAAAAGGGTGATCTAAGTGTTGGAAGGGATGTCAGGTTCTTTGTATTCTAGAAGCTCTTTATCTCTTGGCTCAATGATGCTTGGGATTTGGGGCTTGGGTAAGAATGCAAAGGTCAAACTGGCCTCTCAGGGATGTGGTGATAGGAATATGGATTTGGAAAAGGAGGGCAGCCATGTTGAGTGAATATCCTTAGTTCCTGATCCCTAGACTGGCCTTGCTCTCTGCCCTCAAAACACACATACACACACACATGCACATTCACACGCGTGTGCACATACACATCCTTCCTCCATAACCATATAGACAGCTTGTTAGGAGAAACTGGAAATTGGTTACCACACTGGTTTGCAGCTGTTACAGGAAGGAAGGAAGAAAGATGAGCTGTGAAAGAGTAGTTTGCCTTCTGGGGACCAGACAGTGACACCTGCCTTCTGCATGGCCTGTCAGCATTTGCCAAGCACTCAGGAGCTGCAGGTGCCAAGCCAGGAGGAGGGCAGGAAACCCAGACCTGCCTCATTGGCTGCTGAAGCCCCGTCCTTTAGCACAGGGCCTGCACATCACTGACCTCCATAAATATTTGTGAAATGAGCAAGCGGGCTTGCAGATACAGGGCCTGATGTTCAGAAATGGTGCTGCATCTTGACCAAGGACCCCCGCCGCCACCCGGCAAATAGTGATGAAATCAAGCTGTGAGAAACTACAGCCTCCCGATGCCATATGCCTTGTAGTTTGTACCACATGACACTGCTTAATATGCAGTTATTCATGAGATTGCATGAATAGCCTTTCTCTGCCTTCTGGGTGTGTCTGGATGGCCCAACTCTTGGCTTGTCTACCATTAACATTTAGCTTACTCTAGTTTATTGAGATGATGGGTTTAGAAACAAAATACAAGTGTGTTATGCTGGGCGAGTTGCTTTTGCTCTTTTTCATTCTTCATCTGTAAAAGTGGAGGGCAGGGTTGGGCAGAGAGGGTGATATATAAATAATGTTGGGTTGCAGTAGACTCTGTAACTTACACACTAACCCTTGCTTCTCCTCAAAGATCTTTTTGGAAAGGATATAGGGCAACACATAGAATGAGGGAAAAGTTGAAGAACTAAGGTTTGGAAAGGTTGAGATCCCAGAATGAATAGACGATCCCTTCATGTATTATCATCTTGAAATTCCGAGATGAGATCTGACTGTCCAGGCATATCAGGAACCAGCCATTTGGCCAGGCAAGGGCAGGGACCTTGACTGACTCCAGCTGCCCTAGTCAGCAATGCAGTGAGAGGGGAGTACTTCTTTAAAGGCAAATTGGGCCACTGTTGTCTCTAGAAGGCGGCATCAGTGCTGGGCAGGCTCCCACAGTAGGTATCCACTATGATCTCGGAGGGCTTTCCAGGTTCTGACATCCTTGACGCATGCTTTGGGTGTGGAATGTGCATTAGTATGCTAAGAAACACTGGGCAAGTTTATGAAGGTTTTTAATCAGAGGCTGAAAAAGGCTAAGCACCTACATTTAGCTGTTTGTTTGTTACTTTCAGGGAGTGGTCCACTTATTCTCTTCTTTCTAAGCGTATTCTCACAGCTCCAGTGATCTCAGAGGCTCCCTCTCTTCATTTCCCCTGTGTCTTATCTACACTGTTTTTCTTTCTGATATGATCGCTTCCTCATACCCTCTTGCATTGGCCTTTTCCTGTAGGTTTTTCTGCGGTATTGGCTAATCTGATAAACGCTGTGGTTGTTTGCCAAAAACTGGTTGCTAGAGAAGTTGCTCCTACTCACCATGTTCGCTTTTAAATTTTTCTAAGAAATACTAAAGATAGCACCCCGTTTCCCTGAACTGTTCTTATCTAATTCCAATAAATACTCATAATGGGCTATTCAGGACCCTGGAAAACAAATTTGTGAATTCTTCTTGGGTGAGCCATTTTGAGGGCCCCTCAGGTCCTTGCCAGTTGAGTTGCCTGACCCCAAGAAGTCTGCTCTATTTGTGCAGAGAGGTTATCCATCTTCATAGAGGCAGCCAAGCAGGAGGCATGAAGAGGATTAAATAAAGACTCTGCTGCCAAAGGATTCCGTGGAGCTCATCCAAACATCGTTTGGTATATAACGTAAAAAGCAAAACACAGGACCAGAAACTGGTGGGAAGGGTGCCAGGTCTTGTGGGGACTGGGAGAAGATGTCATGGGAAGTGGTTGGTGACAGGGAGTGTTGACTTAACACATTGTTTGGAAACTTCCTTAATAGGAGGTTAAAGGAAACATACTGAGTAGTGTTGGCCTTTTGCCAGGCTTCTGCATGGCGCCATTTGCCTTCGGAGTGTTGCTTCCAAAGCTGGTCCTCTGGCAACTATGGTGCTTATTCATGGGAGCCCCTGGATAGGAGGAGGTCCCAATTTTTTACTATAGGAACAACCTGCAAAGTCTCCCCTTCCTTGGCCTTTCTGTTCCCTCAAAAAGGAATGTGTCCGTTTGCAGGCCCCTGGACTCATCAGTCCCTTACTTGGCTTTGGGGCCATGCCTCTGGCACGTTGGTTTGTTTCCATTCCTGTGGAGTCAGAGGTGGAGTGAGTGCTGATGCAGAAATCTTGATTCTGAAGCAGCGCTGGCTGTCTCTTCCCTGCTTTTCCTGCAGCGTCTTAGAAAACAAAACAATACTCACTGAATTGTTTTTGTTCCAAATATAGACTAGCACAGGCCATGAGAGCAAAATAGCCCTCTGCTTTTCAGAGACACCTTCCAGTACCTGTCTGTCCTGGGCATTGCCATTTCTGTTTGATAGAAAGGGAAACTGAGGCTGAGTAGTTTGTGATTTGCACCATATCACCTATATAGTTAAAAAAATTGTCAGTTTACAAACATACTTGAAAGGAGAGAGACTAGCATTATAAACCTCAGATGCCCATTACCTAGATTTAACAATGATCAAGATTTTGCCAAGTGTATGCATAGCTAGTGTTGGAGACAATGATAGCAACACATGTAAAGCACAAATACTTTCTACTTTACAAGTAATTCTTTTACATTTGTTCATTTTATCTAACAAATAGTCATATCATCTTCCTATATGCCAGACACTATTCTAACATCTTTCAGGAGCGCTATGAAGTAGATTTTATCATTCTCTTCATTTCATGACGAGAAAACATAGCCACAGAGACCAGCCTGGTCTCACACGACTTATGAGTCTTACTGACCAGCCTGAACTCACACGACTTATAAGAGCTAGGATTTGAATGTATTTTCTCATTTGATCCTCAGCATTGCTATGATACTGATGGTGATTATTAGTTTGTTCATTTTGCAGTCTAGAAAATCGAGAGGGGTTGTGTGGCTTACGTGAAAACAATTTTTAAACAAATGCATAGGGAGCACTTCTCGGAGTTTTATTTATCTAATTAATGGGGGAACCAGCAAGATGATAAAACTGGTTTAAAATTGGATAGGAAACTAAGGCATATTTGTGTGGGGGTGTGTGTATTTAATAGTGAAAAAAGGAACGCTGAGATAAGATTGCTAAATTAGATACAAAACTAGTTAATATCCTAGGGGCTGTAAAACCATAACCTTTGAGGTTATTTTTTCTACTAGCTGGAAATATTTGCATTTCTCTTTTATTTTATTACGTTTTTACAAGTTAACATCTGATTTTACAGAGTGGAATAAGGGCTGCCCTAATTAATTGTAAGCAGTACATCGTTCAAAGCCACATTCTTCCCATAAAGTCCAGAGAACCGTAGACAGGCTTCTGGGAGTCTAAGGCTTGGCTGTGCTCCCTTATTTTTTTTTAATTTAATTTTTTTGAGACAGAATCTGGCAGTGTCACTCAGGCTGGAGTGCAGTGGTGCAATCTCAGCTCACTGCAACTTCCACCTCCTGGGTTCAAGCGATTCTCCTGCCTCAGCCTCCTGAGTAACTGGGATTACAGGTGCGCACCACCATGCCTGGCTCTTTTTGTTGTCTTTTGCCCTGTTGGCCAGGCTGGTCTCTAACTTTTGGCCTCAAGTGATCCGCCCGCCTTGGCCTCCCAAAGTGCTAGAATTACAGGAGAGAGCCATCGTGCCCGGCCCTGGCTATACACTTGTGTGACATTGAGAGGAACCACAGTCATCTTTTGCTTTATTTCCAGGCTTTGGAAGGGCAGTCACCTAGTACAGCTGCTGCTCAAACCAAAGCATTCTGACCTTCCCTCTATGCTGGGCTAGTAACATCTTTAGGTTTTTGGAGGGTGTTTAGGAGGCTAGAAATGAAAAAAAGAATTAAAAATGTTAAAATTGCTCAAATGGAGTAGAATAATTCCCAGAGCCTGAAAACGTAATCACCTGAAAGAAACTATTAAAAATACAGATTTGGCCGAGCACAGTGGCTCACCCCTGTAATCCCAGCACTTTGGGAGGCCGAGGTGGACAGATTACAAGGTCAGGAGATCGAGATCATCCTGACCAACATGGTGAAACCCCATCTCTACTAGAATGCAAAAAATTAGCCGGGTGTGGCGGTGCACACTTGTGGTCCTAGCTACTCGGGAGGCTGAGGCAGGGGAATTGCTGGATTCCTGGGAGGCAGAGGTTGCAGTGAGCCAAGATCACGCCACCACACTCCAGCCTGATGACAGAGCAAGACTCCATCTCAAAAAAAAAAAAAAAAAATTAAAATGCAGATGTGTTCATTCTTCCCTAGAGAAGGGAGGGGATTTTGTATTTTTTAACAGTCTTTCCGGGTGTTGTGCAGTTGCTGCGCTAAGTCACATGGTGAGGACATTGTTACTAACACAGGCAGGATGAAGACCCTCCTGCTGAAATAAGAGACATCAGCAGATCAGGACCTCCCAAGGCATCATCAGGGTATAAATGCCTGGAGACTCTTGGAAGAATTAGGTAGAGAAAGATCCAGGAGGTGTCAGCAAATTAGGTAGAGAAAGATCCAGGAGGTGTCAGCAAAAATTGCTACTTAGATGATCAGAGTGATGCTGGCCTATGCTGAGCTCGTCTGCAGAAGGGTATTTTTCAAGGTAATGTGGAAATTGTTATCACTTTATCTTCACTGGTTTGCTTATCTGAGGCAGGAAGAAGACAGTTTGAGCTCCCAGAAGATGCTTTGCAAATTCATTTTAGTGTCACTGCTCCTTCCTCTCTAGAGGGTGTTTTAGCATAGAGAGGCATTTGACATTTGTCTGACGATTAATAGAGCTTAAAGGGATTGTCCTGAGTTTGAAGCTTCTGAGCCTTAGGCGCAATGAGTCCGGGCTGTTTTCAGGCTGCAGTGTACTTTCAGGGCCTGGCTGCTTGTACAGGTTCCAGTTCTTCTTCCTTCGAGAGTGACCTAATGTTTTATGTCCAGTATTTGGGGTTAGCTTATTTTCCTAGGTGGGAGTCTGAAGACACAGATTTTGCTCAGGGACTTTGGGATCTAAATGACCTGGATTTTGCTCAAGTGCTGGCTACTGTTAAGTTGGTGCCGAGACGTGGCAGAGTGTCCTACTGATTTCTGCCTGTCTATGGCCTCCTGAGCATGGAGCAGGCAGAGCAGGAGGCAGCGGGGTACAACAGAAATCACTTTTCTATTTAAGCTAGAAAGAAGGAGTGGGCGGAATGGGAAATCTTGCACAGTCCTTTCTCTTCCTGGATGCACATCACTCACAAGTCGTTTCCTGAAAACCCTAATGCAATCCAGTGGTGAAAGACGGCTTCCTGCCGGTCTGCTGAACCAGTCCCTTGTCAGGGAGGAGATGAGAACAAGATGTGGTCAGAGAATGGGGCAGCTGGGCGGAGCCGGGCTGCTCAATGGCCGTGTGCCCTCCTCTCTGTGGGATAGCAGCGTCCTTGGGTCCTAAGAGCAGCACCTGGACACATGGGCATATATAGACCTGATCTGGGGGAGTTGCAGAGTTGTTCAGACAGATGCCTGGACCCCAACCCTAGAGTTTCTATCTGATCACATGAGTCTGGATGGAGCCTGACAATTTGCATTTTTAGCTAGTTTCTAGATGATGCTGATACTGCTGCTTCTGAAAGGGTGATTAGGTAGAAGAGGAAAGCGGATTGTTTTATGTAGATTCAGAGACCAGAATGAAGGCCTGTGGGTGCCAGGGACAGAGGAAGAGTTTTTCATCCAGCGTAAAAATTTTAACTACTATATGTAGTCAGAAATGGAATGGATAGTCTCAGGAGCTCCCTGTCCCTGGAGGTGTCCAGTAGCAAATGGCTATCTGGCAGATTACTGCACTAGATAGAAGGTTCATTCATTTGTTTGCGAGTTTATTCACTCATCCACTCATTCACAGAATTCACACGTACTTACTGCCTGCCTGCTAGGTGCTGGGGGCTGGGGAGAAGCCTTCAAAGACACCAAGGTCCCTGTTTTGGGGGGCTTACAGTGTAGTTGGTTGGGGTTTGACTGTGATTTCTAAGGTTCCTTTCAGTGCCGAGGCTTGGAGAGTCCTATAATGATGGGGTAATGTCCCTAGATGAATGATTTTTTTTCTCCCTTGCTAAGACTCAGAAGAGGCTGAGAATGTTTTTACCGGGAGTGCATTTTCTGTGGGAAAATTCACATCTCCCCACTGGCACCTGGAATGAACCATTAAACTCTGAACTCCTGACCAGCTGTACATGCCGCCGTCTGTGAAAGCAGACCCAGGAAATGGGCTGTAGGAATGAGAAAACTGCATTTTACCACTTCTCTTAAGTGATGTACTGGAGAGATCATGGCTGGGGAAAGTTAGAGAGAGAAAGAAACCGTTGAATTCCATCCGTTTTCCTGGATTCTTCTGTCATAATCCCTGTTGAAAGCAATAATGGTTATCACCAACTTTTACCCAGCTCCACTTTGTGCCAAGCATAGCATTAAGCCTGCTACATTTATTGTGTTATTTGATCCTCATGACAGCCCTATCAAATGAGCATATCGTTCTCATTTTTGCATAGGAGGAAACAAAGGTTCAGAAACATGCATTTAGTTGTTCATGGCTATAGGGACAGTACATGTCAGAGCCGGAATCAAAACTTCAGTTTTCCAGTGTCCAGACCATGTTCTAAGCTCTTAGTACACTGAACTACTCATCCATCTATTCATTCAGTAATTAGTTAAGAGGGTTTTTCACTGAACAAATGTTAAGCACTGACATAAACCAGTGAGCTTGGCCACTCCCCTCATGAGGCTTACAGTTTTTCTCACTCAGACAAATGGGTGACTCCTCCCTCGACTCCTGGGCTAGTCAGATGCTAAGGAGAAAGAGAAAGGACTGGGAGACAGATTCTTGCAAGTTAGCCACTGACCCTAAGTCTCCGTGTGAATGAGAATTTCTTTTTACCAAACTGGGGTTTGTGCTGTGCTTCATTTTTACATTTTCCTCTTGGGCTTCTTTTCTTCTTGTCCAAGGCGAGATGTGGAAGGCCTTGATGTAGTACAGGAGACAATTCTTGTGGCATTTGCCTTCTGACCATACGCTGGGGATGGAGGGAGATCAGAGAGGTCCTGGAACTTGGAGCTGGAAGTGACACTAGAGGGATTTTAGAGACCCTCGACAATGACCCTCTCTTGCTGGGAAATGTCACCTCTTTCAAAACCTGACTTATCCCTGAAGATTTCTTTGGCTGTCTGTGCTGGCCTCAGCCTACATTTTCTGCTTTTTAAGAGATGTTTTAAATTAGATTTTCAGTTTTCAAAACTCCTCTCTGATAGTCAATTTAAAAGTCAACCAACTTCAGAAAGATGCAACTCCTATTGTGAACATCTTCTGCAACCCCAAGATAATCACCACCAACAGCGGGTGCTTGTTTCTTCAGTTGTTTTGTTTTTTATTTTGAGACGGAGTCTTACTCCTGTCACCCAGGCTAGAGTCCAATGACACGATCTCAGCTCTCTACAACCTCCACCCCCCAGGTTCAAGCGATTTTCCTGCCTCAGCCTCTCGAGTAGCTGGCTAGGATTATAGGCACCCACCATCACACCCCGCTAATTTTTGTATTTTTAGTAGAGATACGGTTTCACCATGTTGACCAGGCTGGTCTTGAACTCCTGATCTCAGGCAATCTGCCTGCCTTAGTCTCTCAAAGTGCTGGGATTACAGACGTGAACCACTGCGCCCGGCCGACCTTGACTTTCTATAGATCAATTCTGCCTTTAATGTGGCTGAACTATTAATAGTTGAAACATCTATTTGGCTCTTACATTATTCTTTTAATTTTTAGAGAAAATTCTAAGAACGTTTCTTGGAGTTGCCTTGCCTTTGGTGAGGGATTCTTAACCTCTACTTCAAAGGATCTGTGGCAAGAGAGAAACCAATGTCCAAGTTTAGAAAAGAAAAGAAGGAATTTATTGGAAGGGTAACATATAGAATTACCAGGTCTCAGGGAATCTGAACCGCTAGGTGTCAGAAACGGCAGGCAGCTTAGGGAACCCTTGTAGCAGGAACAGAGGAACAGATGCATCGCTTCGGTCTGTTCAGACCTGGCAGCTTCACTCCACTGGCCTCACTTGAAACACGGGTCACCCCCTGGCCGGGGCCAAATAGGACACCTTGATTGACAATCTCACCAAAATATGCATCAGGGAAGAGGTATTCCCTTAAAGAAAAAGTGGTCTGCAGATACTAAAAATTGGTAGATCCAGTGCTGGAAAAATCAACTAAGGTACACAATAGGGCTCATAGGCCCTGGGAAATTTTGCTTGTGTTTGCACGTGTGTTTTCCAGGACCCAGACAAACATTAAATCATTGCTTTAGTTCTGTCAATTCCATCTAGTTGGAGTGATGTTCCCACAGTGATGGTAAGAAACTTCTTCTGGTTTTCCTTTTTGCCCCTTAACCCCTTGTGGCTGCCCTGTTCCTTTTGCATGGAGATGCCTGGGATAGTCCTGCTGGTTCAGTTAAAATCACTAGTTGTTGTTGCTAGGACATGGAATTCATCCACTTATGATATCATGTCTCTTTTTATTTTTTGCAGACAACTTTTTGCTCCTTCCTACACAGAAACCCACTATACTTCAAGTGGCAACCCTCAAACCACCACACTGAAATCGGAGGTGAGTTCAGGTTCACAAGTGTCTATCCAGTAGTTGTCCCCTCCCGGTGCCACTCCTAGGGACAGAGGAGATGTCTGATAGAGTTGGTCGCTCCTCTGAAGGGAGTGTTTCCCCCAAGCTTAGAACAAGGGAGCAAACAAGAGAAGCAAAACATGTATTTGATGTTTCATAGGTGCTCCTCCTCCTTTGCTGACTAAAATGGCTAAAGAAATATAGGATATTTTAGGGTAATTGCATCTGATTACGACTGATACAAATGATTGTAAAACATACATGTTCTTTGCTTTATGTTAATTACCCACATATTAACAGAAGTTTTAGTGAAAGGAGTGACTTACTCATAATCCTGTCTTCTCATCCAATTGGACATGTGATTATTCTTTTTTAAATGGATGCATAACATTTACAGAGTTGTAATCACTGTGCATACATTTTGTAGTCTGCTATTTCAATGTGATTTTTAAGTTAGGAAGATTTTCTTACTTTGCTTCTCTCTTCATATTGGACATTTTTTTCCTCAAAGTTGTTTTTGAGTAGGGATGTTTACACAATGTCAAAGATCTTTCATTTAGAAAATGATCTTTCAGATCAACACATGTCAGTTTGCTTTACCACACTCCACTGGTAGGCGTTTAAGGTAGTGAATAATACACATTTCATGGTGGCTAGCTCTTCTTACAGGGATGTGTTTTGGAATTTGTAGGCTCAGATCATTGATTTTCAACCAGGAGAACCAATGGTGTTCCCCTGAGTGGGACATTTGGCAATGTTTGGAGGCAGTTTTGATTGCCATGATTGGCAGGGAGGATCTACTGGCATCTGTATTCTACAGTACATAAGACAGACCCACCACCCCCCAAACAACAGAATTATCCAGCCCTAAATATCTGTAGTTCCCAAATTGAGAAACCCTGAATTCGAGTGACCGTTCTCAAAATCTGGGCTGGTGAGATGGGGTGAAGAAGGGAAGATGCACGCTGGCAGGAGCAGTGGTAGCCTTTGTCTTTGGGGCAGGACATAGTGGACTACTGAGGCACACAGACTGGGAGGTGTGGTGTGGAGAACAGCAGAAGGACTCCTCCAGCAGCTTCCCATGGAACCTGAGTATTCTACCAGGCTCATTCTTTAAAATATCTCTGCTGGAGTGCGAGGTGTTTAGCAAGATAACGCTAGCCACTCAGCCATTAACAGCTCAGATTAGTTCACCACATTACCCCTGGATGGGGAAAGAGACACAGGACAGGCAAGTCTCACTCTGTAACCCAGGCTAGAGGGTAGTGGCTCGATCTCAGCTCACTGCAACCTCTGCCTCCCAGGTTCAAGCATTTCTTCTGCCTCAGCCTCCCCAGTAGCTGGGATTACAGGTGCCTGCCATCATACTGGGTAATTTTTGTATTTTTAGTATAGATGGGGTTTCACCCTGTTGGCCAAGCTGGTCTTAAACTCCTGACCTAAGGTGGTCTGCCTGCCTCTGCTTCCCAAAGTGCTGGGATTACAGGTGTGAGCCACTGTGCCTGGCCACACTTTTTGATAGCTCTGAGATATCTGAAGCATAGTAACCGGGTAGCTCAGGGGCTGTGTTATATGGCTGGATGTGAAGACCAGCGCTGCCTTCTTCACCAAGACTTTCCTGGATGGGGAAAGAGTTGGTAGTGTGGCCAGGGCCTGCAGCAAAGCTGGGCTGTGTCTTCTCATCCCCAGGGAGGCTGTCCAGCTGCGACTTGATATTCTTCAATGCTCCTTGGTCAAAGCTTTTCCTCTCTTCTTGAGACCTCTGTTCTCTGCCTCCAGGAGCAGGGTGGGATGGGGGAACAGGCATGCCTAGAAGGCCTTTAGGCATGACAGCCTCCTTCAAACACCCTCCTCTGAGTTTGGATCCTGCCACTTCTGTACCCACAGCTCAAGAATAGGTCTCAGCCCACAAATCTGCCATGAGCTCATGCTTTCTGCTATGAAAGCCCCCTCGGGGTGGCCTCATCAGGCTGAGAAGCTGAGGAATGCAATGACTTCATGACTGATCCTTCCTTGTTCTTTGTGCTCTCAGCTTGTGCATTAGGCAGAGATGTAAGGGCCTTTCAGAAACAGAGAATTGGAAGAGAACCCACCACCCCACCCATCCCCAGAATCCCCTCCTTCCAGAAGGTCTCATTGACTGAAGCACATCCTAGCTGAACCATGGAAGGACAACTCATTGTTTTGTTATATCCCCTGCTACTAGACTCTTGCAAAGCTCCCACCCAGGCCCATGGAGTTCTCAGTCAGACTTCTCATTTGGGAGCTGAGATCTCAATGAAAAATGGGAATGGAATAAACCACTCAGCTGCCCTTGACCCGAATATTGAGGACTGCACTCTACTACCAAACTTGGCCTGGGGTAGCTGGAGTTCTGGGAACCTTTTCAAGACTCATCAGCCAGGCCTTTAGGCTACAGACCCATCTAGGTCAGATGGCTGGAGGAATGGGTCTGTGAATATGTTCTAACAGAAAGCGTTACAGGGTTTGCAGTCTGAAGCCAGGGTTATCATCTTGGCTTTAACTAGTTGTAGGACCTTAAACAACCCCCTTGCCCTTGACCACACCAGTGTTGTTTTCTCATTTGTAAATTGGATATGCTGATATCTGACTCGCAGGGCTGTGGAAAGGTAAGAGGAATCACTGATTTTTATAGGAATTCATAAACATCTCTTCCAACCCTACGTTCTACAGATAAGGCAGTTGAGACGAGAAGAGGAAAAGTAATTTGCTCACGTTCAAATGACCAGTAAGTGGCAAGACGTAGGCTAGAACTCGTCTCCTTTGTTGCTAGAGAAGCTGGGGATAAGAACTCTGACAAGCCAAGTTCCTCCTTTGCTACTGCTTGGAGAGGCAGAGGATGGAGGTTAGGGACAAGCTGCTGGGGTTGCAGCCTCCGCTTTGCTGAGTCACCTCGTGAATGACTAAGAACCTCTCTTTCAATTTCCTCCCTTTAAGACATGGCAATAATAATATCTACCTCATAAGACTGTGGTCAGAATCAAAGGGAGAAATCTACCTAAGTTGTTCACCAAGCAATAAGAGCTGGGTAGGTGTTAGCTCTTTTATTTTAGACGTAGGGCCTGGCTGTGTCCCCCAGGCTGGAGTGCAGTGATGTGATCATAGTTCACTGCAGTCTCGAACTCCTGGCTTTAAGGGATCCTCTTACCTTGGCCTCCCAAAGCATTGGGATTACAGGCATAAGCTGCCATGCCTGGTTAGATGTTAGCTCTTATTATTTGTCTTTTTTTTTTTTACTTTTTCTTTTTTTTTCTTTTGAGCCAGTCTCACTCTGTCGCCCACATTGGAGTGCAGTGGCATGATCTCAACTCACTGCAAGTTTCGCCTCCCAGATTCAAGTGATTCTCCTGCCTCAGCCTCCCGAGTAGCTAGGATTACAGGCACCCACCACCTAATTTTTATATTTTTAGCAGAGATGGGGGTTTCACCATGTTGGCCAGGTGGGTCTCAAACTCCTGGCCTCAAGTGATTTGCCCGCCTCAGCCTCCCAAAGTGCTGGGGTTACAGCTGTGAACCACCACACCTGACCTCTTATTGTTATTAATAGTAAGTTGTAGGTGTCATCATCACATGAGATAGTGTATGTGAGAGCTCTGGAAATTGTAAAGCATGTTACAGAAGTCAGGTGCTCAATTTTTAAGAGCACTATGGCTATGAACACTCTTAGCATCTATTTAAAGATAGCAAGAGGTGCAGGGATTCTTCACAGCCATTTCTGGCTTTCTGGGTTTCAGTTCTTTCTTTCTTGTTTTTTCTTTTCTTTTCTTTTTCTTTTTTAGATGCAGTCTCACTCTGTCACAGTGGTGTGATCTCAGCTCACTGCAACCTCTGCCTCCTGGGTTCAAACAATTCTCCTGCCTCAGCCTCCTAAGTAGCTGGGACTACAGGCGTGCACCATCACGCCCAGCTAATTTTTTGTATTTTTAGTAGAGGCGGGGTTTCACCATGTTGGTCAGGATGGTTTCGATCTCTTGACCTCGTGATCCATCTGCCTCAGCTTCCCAAAGTCCTGGGATTATAGGTGTGAGCCACTGCACCTGGCCTCAGTTCTATTAACCAGCGTTTTGAAACTGTAGCTGATAAACATTTCTGAACTCCTTGATTCTCTGTCATTGCAACTTCTCTGAACCCCATTTAACCCACACAGCCCCTTTTCTTCCCATGAATAATCCTGTGCTGTGGGGTTTGTGACTTCCCTGTTGAGTTCTAAGGACCAGGTTCATGAGGGCCCTCCAAAATCTGAGATCTCAGGGACAGGCAGAGAAGCCATATGACAGGCTGGCATTTGAAAGCAGCTGGAATCCTGGCCAGAAGGAGGGTTTTCCTGCCACACCTTCTTTCATAATCACAGCACAGTGACTTTCCTTTGTGTTCCTCTCAAGGGTGGCATCTGTCTTATTTAAAGTCCAGAAGAGTTTGATGCAAAGATAGGGGTTGGCTCTGTCCCTCCTCCTGACTGCATGAGCTTGAATGGGCAGAGGAGCCACATCGCTGGCCGATGGATCGCCTGCAGATGAAAGGGCACCTGTGGTCTGGAGAACGAGGCCGCATTGAGTGTCAGCTTGGCCTGTATCCTTTGATCTGGCTGCACGGCTGGCTGGATAGGATGGAGCAATGGCACAGCTAGGGCTGTGGATTCAGCCTCTTGGTGGGCTTCCAGGTCCCTTGAGGCCATATTCTTTGATAAAGGAGAATTGCATGATTATATGGTTGCCGATGTTTATTGCCTGCCACTCTGGACCAGGTACTCTACTAGTTCCTTTATATACAATATTCTCACCACCACTCTGGGAGGTAGAGGCTAAAGACACTGAAGGTCAGAGAGAGGTTGTATAACTGCTTATGCTTGGATTTAAATCTGGCCTGGCTATGCCAAAATGCTTGAATTTAATTATTTGTCTATACTCAGGCTGAGAGTTGGGAGGGAGGTGCAGCGAGAGAATACAGACACATGGGGTACCTGAGGATTGGGTCACATCCCTGTCTGGCCGGGACAAAGAAGCAATGGCAAGCAGCATGGTCCTGGAGATGGGAGAAAAGAGAAAGCTTCCGTGTCTGTGCCCGTGTGGTTTACATCTATCCTTCTTGAGATCTTTTCAGAACCCGCTCTCCCCTGAGGGTTTTACCTTCTCTCTGTTCCGACCAGTGCATCTCTCTTGACCTATTTGGGAGGAAGCCTCTAGGAATGTGTCTCTTGTTGTTACCCCTCAATTTGTTGGAGACGGTCCTGATTTCATGCCCGTCTGTCTGGTTTAGCACTTTAGCATGCTTAACAGTGCATATTTGCTTCGTAAGTTCTATGGTTACCTGACTTATAAAACACTCTGCCACCACCTGAAATGTTTATTTCAAGCCCCTCCTTTTGGTTTGTAATTACATCTGTTTGGATTTCTCATTAATGACAGCCTCTCACAAGACCATAAGCCCCACGAAGGCTGAAGCTGTGACTGTTTGCTCATTATGGTGTCTCCTGGGGCTAGCCCCAGACCTGGCATAGTGTAGTGCTCACAGCTGTTTGTAGTGATGGAGGAACTCTGACAGCTGTGAGACACCATGGCTGGAGCGCAGCCGCAGACCTCAGGGGCACAGGTGCCAATCAAGTGTGGTCCGGGTGTGGAGAGATTCGGGTGGAAGAGCTGCAAGAGCTGTGGAAGAGAAGGGAATGTTTGTACTGTAACAAAGTACCATACACTTTAAGGTTTGAAACAATGGAATTTTACTTTCTCACGGTCCTGGAGGCTAGAAGTCCAAGCTCAAGGTGTTGGCAGGGCGTACTCCCTCTAAGCCTCTGGGGAGAACCTTCTGTGCTCCTCTAGCTTCTGGTGGCTTCTGGCTATGCTTAGTGTTCCTCAGCTTGCAGCTTCATCACCCCAGTCTCTGCCTCCATCTGTAAATGGCCTTCTTCTCTTACTGTGTGTGTCTCTGTGTCCTTCCCTCTTCTTAGAAGGACACAAATCACTGGATTTAGGACCTTCTCTAATTCAGCATGACATCATTTTGTTTTTGTTTTGTTTTTTCCTTTTCCTTGAGACAGAGTCTCACTGTGTTGCCCAGACTGGAGTGCAGTGGTGCCATCTCGGCTCACTGCAACCTTCACTTCTCGGGCTCAAGCAGTTCTCCTGCCTCGGCCTCCCGAGTAGCTGGGATTACAGGTGTGCACCACTGTGCCCGGCGAGTTTTTGTATTTTTAGTAGAGATGGGGTTTCACCATGTTGGCCAGGCTGGTCTCAAACTCCTGACCTCAGGTGGTCCATCTGCCTCGGCCTCCCAAAGAGCTGGGATTACAGGCGTGAGCCACCACGCCTGGCCCAGCATGATATTATCTTAATTTAATTACATCTATAAGACCCTATTTCCAAATAAAATCACATTCTGAGGTGAATGTGAATTTTAGGGGAATTCTATTCAACTCACTGCAGGGGGTTGCAAAGATAACGTCGTTGGGGGTCAGGTTCTTTCAGGACTCAGTGTTTTCTGTGGCCAACATCACGCCATGGAAAGAGCTCTGCACTAGGAAATTCTGGATTTCCCAATCAGCAGGGAGACCCTGGGCAAATCTCTTTGTTCCTTTGAGCCTCAGCTTTTCATCTGCTTCATGGAGATGAGGACATCTGCCTTGCCCCATTTCCCAGTTATTATGGGAATCAAATGAAATGGTGGCTTGGAGAGCTCTTTGCAGGTTGTAAGGTGCTATAAGGTTGGGTAGGTATATAATAAGCCATGTATCACCCATCACTGTCCTGAGACATTAACGTTGCCATGCTTCTCAGTGTTCTTTGGGCTGACCACCTCCTTTCTCCTTGGTAGGATCACTGTTTTTACCACGGCACGGTGAGGGAGACAGAACTGTCCAGCGTCACGCTCAGCACCTGCCGGGGAATTAGGTAAGAGACCCTGAGGCTGCAGGTGGCACCTGGCACTCTCCCCAGGAATGGAAGTCTCAAGACAAACAGAGAAGGCTAAGGCAAGGACCTTGGGAAGGAGTCCATTGAGAATGTGTGCAAGCCACCCCAGAGAGGGGCTGAGCCTGGGAGGAGGAGGGGCAAGGGAAAGCCTAGGTCATCCACAAATCCACTGCGATTTAAGTTTCCTGGTGAAAATATAGGTTTTGTTGTTATTTAGATATGATAAGGCCAAAAAATCAAGGAGATGACTGCCATTGAAAAGATGGTTATACTCACAGGAAGAGGAGGGGGCCGGCTATGCCGTGGGGGGCAGCACAGGAAGCTCTGGGGTTGGTCAGGAGGCAGAGGGAGCCTGGAGAAATGTCAGCAGGAGCCCTCATTGCGGTTTCTGCAGGAAGGAATGGGTAAGGCAGAGTAAGCAGGTTTGGGATTGGTTAGTTCGTATAAGTTCATCAGGCTCTGGGGTTTATGGGCTCTCTGTTCTGAGTTGTCCTGTACCTGGTTCTGGGGTGATTAGGGAAGGGAGATAGTGGCCAAAAGGGTGAGAGCCCCATAAAATAGATGGCTAGGGTATGGGCTCTGGATTGGTTGGCTTGCATTTGAAAGGCACGGTAGCTGGGAAATTGTTGATTATCTCTAGGAATCAGCTAACCCTGGAAAAGGCATTCCCTCTACGGTCAGCAAGACCAGATGTCAAAGCAACAGAAGATAAAAAAGAAGACACATGGTTAATACACTCAGGATGGATGAGTTTGAGCGTTTGGTTCCACATCTCTTCAGTTCTTCTTTGGTAGAAGTACTTAGAGGTGGTGAAATAGGAAATGGATGGTTAATGAACAGAGAATAGGAAGAGGAAGAAGAGGCAGGGATAATTTCAAGACAGAAAATCCACTGAAAAGTTCCAAGCAGAATATGCTTTTCAGAGTGACCCTTCCCTCTCTGAGTGAGACTACCTGGCTTTGAGCCAGGAGCAATTTACCAGCTGGGTGATCTTGGGTCTCAGTGGTCGCATTGTAAAATGTGGATAAAAAGAATATATGCCTGCGGTTGTGAGGATTCAGCTTGTGAATAGCTGTCTTACCTGAGAACTTGCAGTGGCACACTGTCAGCATGCAGTGACCTCCTAGGCCTTTGCTTCTCTAGGTGCGCTCTGTGGATGGGCGGCATCAACTTTACCTGGGAGCTGGTTCAAAATGCAGCATCTGGATTTCAATCTGCATTTTACCAAGATTCCCAAGTGTTTTGTGTGCACATTACAGTCTGTACGTGAGACTGTGTTTTCCTTGAGAATATGGAGTATATATCAAATGTCTGTTTCTCTCCCCAAGCCTGCATGCAATAAGATCTATACAGGAACGTGAAGTAATAAGTATTATTTACATAGACCCCTCTCAAGCTCCCCTATTTTTTTTTTTTTGAAGAAGGATGATATAAAAAACCTGGTATCTCATTGCATATACTAATTGCCTGGGTTTTGATTGACTGCACTATGTGGTGTCTCTGTGTAGTGATAGACAGTGAGCTACAGACACACACAGTGTTTCCCAGAATACACAGGCTCAGTGAGAGACACTTCAGCCTAGTGTAAACTAGCTCTATGGAAAAACGGAAAAAGCCCTGATTTGTAGCATCTGCCAATATGCTGGCAAACATACTCCCACCATGATCAATTTCAAGCTACCAGTGTGATATTATTGAAGGCAGAATTGGGAAGAGATGCTTTTGATTGGCTCTCTTGAGCTGATAGGAGATGGCTCCACGGTGTGTTCTTCCTCTCTTGATTGATTCATTCATTCAGTGATCGCATTTTTCTTTTTTTTTTTTTGAGACAGAGTCTTGCTCTGTCACCAGGCTGGAGTGCAGTGGCGCAATCTTGGCTCACTGCAACCTCTGCCTCCTGGGTTCAAGCGATTCTTCTGCCTCAGCCACCTGAATAGCTGGGACCATAGGCACGTGCTACTACTCCTGGCTAATTTTTTT
>PVKP010040832.1:0-19191 GCA_004027715.1 Plecturocebus donacophilus
CTCTTCTAGACAGGAGAAGATTAAGCCCGGAGTCAGAAGGGGGCAGGGGTGGGGTGGGAAGAAGTGGTCCTTTAGTCAGTGTGGGAGGCCAACAGGATTTCCAGGCATGCTGGAGGTGAAAGGGAAGAGGCACAGGTGGCTGTGCTTTGGGCTACAGCAGCGAGAAGCCAGTTGCCATTGCCTTTGACTGGGGAGACAATGCGTGGGGCACAGCCCAGAGTGGCGTATGTTTAGGGCAGATCAGGAGGTATGAGTGGGCAGTGGGCGAGCTAGGCTGGGGGTTGTGTGGGAGGCCTGGGTTGCAGGTGTAAGCATGTGACTCATGTCAGGTTGGTGGCGGGTCACGCATGCTGGGCTAGCTCTCAGGTCCTCCCTGCTGGCTTCCCACTCCCAGGAGCTTTCTCCTTCCAGATTCCTATCCTGGGTGAGGGGCGGGACAGAGTCCTTTCCTAAGGAAGCTGGGCACCCCTCACTGTTCAGGGAAGGAGAGCCTTCTAACTTCTGGCAGCTTCTCTGCCCTTCCCCTGGCCTTCCCAGGTCTAGCCAGGGCTGGGTTCTCACCCACCTGTGCCACCTTGTCTTGTCACCCAGAAGCACAGCCTTGGGGACCAAGTGGGCCCTCACTGTCCCTTTAAGAAGGGAATCAGCCACCTTCTGTTCACCACCTCTGAGGAAGGTGTGAGAGGAGAGAAGGAAGTGGCTGTTTGGCTGCTGACAACATGAAGACTTCCTGCGATGAGAACAGAGGCCCAGGTGCCGGCCCTGCAGCCCCCAGAACCTGGACTGGAGGGAGTCATGGGGCGCCGGACCCTGGCCCTGCCCTGGGTGCTGCTGACCCTGTGTGTCACTGTGGGTGAGTGCTGGCACCAGAGAGGAGCAGGGGTTGCAGGGAGGTTAATGTGGGGCGACAGCCCACTGACTCTGCTGCCTTTCCACAGGGACCCCGGAGGTGTGGGTGCAAGTTCAGATGGAGGCCACTGAGCTCTCGTCCTTCATTGTCCGTTGTGGGTTCCTGGGGTCTGGCTCCATCTCCCTGGTGACCGTGAGCTGGGGGGGGCCCGATGGTGCTGGGGGGACCAGGCTGGCTGTGTTGCACCCAGAACTTGGCACCCAGCAGTGGGCTCCTGCCCACCAGGCCCGCTGGGAAACCCAGAGCAGCGTCTCTCTCGCCTTGGAAGGATCTGGGGCCAGCAGCCCCTCTGCCAACACCACCTTCTGCTGCAAGTTTGCGTCCTTCCCCGAGGGCTCCTGGGAGGCCTGTGGGAGCCTCCCGCCCAGCTCAGACCCAGGTGGGGTTGGGGTGAGGGACCCAGGAGGGCAGGGAGGGGTTCAGGCACCAGGCACCCATTTGATTCTTGTCTCTGTGTCCAGGGCTCTCTGCCCCACCAACTCCTGCCCCTATTCTGCGGGCAGACCTGGCTGGGATCTTGGGGGTCTCAGGAGTCCTCCTCTTTGGCTGTGGCTACCTTCTTCACCTGCTACGCCGACAGAAGCACTGGTGAGAACCGGGCCCTGTTCATGTCCCCCTGACACTGGGCTGGCCACATGTCCTGCAGAGCTCTGAGCATCCTTGCTTTCTCCCAGGCCTGTCCCTAGGCTCCAGCCGCCCCACACCAGCCCCCAGGCACCGAGAGCACGAGCATGGGTGAGGAAGGGGACTGCCTTGGGGACAAGGTGGTGGAGACAGGGGGACTGGGGCTGGGCCCAAGCTGTACAGACTCACTTAACCCTCCTTTCTCCATGCAGGCACCCAGCCAGGACTCCCAGGATGCTCTCCATGTCCCTTGCACCACTATAAACACCAGCTTCTGCCCAGCTACTTTGGACACAGCTCACCCCCATGGGGGGCCATCCTGGTGGGGATCACTCCCCACCCACACTGCCCACCAGCCCCAGGCCCCTGCAGCCTGGGCCTCCACAGCCTTCCCTGCACGTGGCAGCTTTGTCTCCATTGATAATGGACTCTACGCTCAGGCAGGGGAGAGGCCACCCCACACAGGTCCCAGCCTCACTCTTCCCTGACGCTTGGGGGCCCAGGGCCATGGAGGGAGGCTTAGGAGTTCATGAGGCCTCTGGGCTTTCCTCCACTCAGGCCTCCTGGGTGCCACCCCCTTACTTTATTCTTGGGTCTTCAATAAGTGTCCCACGGGTGTCTGACCAGGCCCACCTGCTGCGGATGTGGTCTGTGTGCACGTGTGGGTGTGTGGGCACAGGCATGTGTGTGAGTGACAGAACCCCATTCCAGTTGTTTCCTGCTGTGACACTTGCCCAACCCCTGTAACTAAGACAGCAACACAGTTCCTCTGACATGGGCCTTGGCTGTGCCTTTTCTTTGGGGATCAAGAGATTGGGGAGGCAGAAGCCAGGTGAGAACCAGAGCGGGTTGGGGCCTCCGTGCAGGGCTGGGGTTGGTCCAGGGAGAGGGGAGAGTGTCACAGTCTTAGAGATCTCCCCTGGCTTCCCAGGGTGGCGTGGGGCTGGGGGCTTCCTGAGCGACATCTATGGTTAGAGAGATAGGATTGGGGGGCTCCCAGTGGGGTGGCCCCTGCTCTAATCCCACCATGTCCTAGAACAGCAGCAAGGGTTCCTGGGGCTCCAGCCTGAGAGAAGTCCCTGTGGTCTGACCTGGCATCCCCTTGCCAGGCTCCCAGCTACGATCTGGACTGGGCCCTTGACCTACTCCTTCCACAGTTGGCGTCAGAGGCAGGGAGTGGAGGGTAGGGGGACTCACTTGAATCTTCCCTCAGTCACTTCCCACGCCTCTTCTCAGGGCAGGCAGAGGCCTTCACAGACATGGGGGCCTCCCCACAAATGTTCCATTCCAGAGCTGGCCCTTCTGCTGGTGGGCCCCACAGCCTGGGCCTGATCAGGCCTTTGCCACATGAGACAGCGTGGGAGACAGGGCTCTGGGCTGCAAGACTCCCCAGGACTGTGGCAAGCCCTAGGTGTCATTCTGGAGCCAGACTGAGGCTACTCCCCCAGCTGGGGTGAGTACTCCTGGGGAGGGAGGGCACCTGCCCCTCAGCCCCTCCCTGGGGACTGCATGGGGGACTGGCTCAGGGGTGGCCTGCCTGGAGGCTGTGTCCACCTGAACCACCCTCCACAGCCCAATGCCCTGCCCCAGGCAGGCCCTGATGTGGCCTTGCCAGGACCCAGCCCCATCCAGCGCCCAGCTCTGCATTGTGCTGGGAAGAGGGTGGTTGCGGGTGGTCAGGCCTGCCTTCCTCAGCTGGTGGTCATCCTCCTCCTATCAGAAGCCCTCAGCACTGGCCTAGACAGCTCAGCAGTTCCTCCAGGGCTGGGGGCTCAAGGAAGAGAGGAAGGGGTGCTGCAGAGGTCCCTGAGGAGGGTCAGGAAGGCAGGGCCAAGGAGGAAGATGACGGGGAGCGGTTGGGGGGGTGGGAGGGGAGAGAGCACTCTGAACCCAGGATAGGGCTGTGAACAGTGGGGCTTGTAAGGTCTCAGGGGAAGCCTGAGGGGGATCCTCAGAAAGCTGGGTTTCTCTAAGAAGAAGACCAAGGGGGAGTTCTGAGGCCACCCCCCGCCGCCAGCCAGGGCCACTTGCCCATCACAGTGGAGGAAGAGTCCCTGGGCCTGAGTTTGGCTTCCATAAGGTTAGGAGGCTGCAGCCTAGGCTGGTCACTGTGGGACTCAAAGCCAAACACCTTGGGACCCAGAAAGTCTCCCCACAGCCAGCCTGCTCCGCGCTGCCCAGCCTCAAGGGTCAGAGCCAGCAGCAGTGTTGAGGGCGCCCTGAGAGTGCATGGTGCACTGTGCTGCGGTGTGTGGTTGGGCCTCAGACCCAGAGACCAGGGTGCTATTGGCTCGGTATGTGTGGAAATTGAGACCTGAGGGAGCTGACGTGCTCCAGGGGAAGAGCTGAGTCAGCCCAGCGGCAGCATCTGCCTCCCATCCAGTGGCCTCAGGTGTCCAGGACAAGCCCCCAGTACCCATGACCCAAAGTAAGGTTTCAGCTTTGAATGGACCTGAGTGAATCCTGGGGGTCCCTACCTGGTGGTGTGGTACCCACATGGCTGATGTTGTGTCGGGTACATGAGAAGGGTGATGAAGCCTACAGTGATGTGAAGATTGTAAACCAGGAGGCTCCCAACGACTGAGCAACTCTTCCTGGATAGTCTTAAAACAAGTCAGGAGGTGGGTATTCTCAGGAAGTCCATTTGACAGATGTGGAGCCTGAGGTGCAAAGCAGCACCTTAACCCACCCAGGGGTCCAGGGCTGGAAAGAAGAGGAGTTCTTGGTGGAGAGCAGCAGGCAGGCCTGGACAAGTGTGTTCCTCGTGGGTGGAGGCACAGCTGTCTGATGAGGGTGCTCTGTGAGCAGCCTCACACCTATACCAGGTGGTGTGGCTGACACTGCTCGAGGCGCAGGCCAGATCATGCCTGAAAGGCCTGAGTGCCAGGGCCTAAGTCAAGGGAGAGAGACACCACGTTCATACATCACAAGGCTCACTGTTTTTTGTTGTTGGTGGTGGTGTTTTGAGACAAAGTCTTGCTCTGTCACCCGAGCTGAAGTGCAGTGGTGGGATCTCGGCTCACTGCAGCTTCAACCTCCTGGGCTCAAGTGATGCTTCCAGCTCAGCCTCTGAAGGAACTGGGACCACAGGCATGTGCCACCATACCTGGCTAATTTTTGTAATTATCCTTTCTTTTTTTTTTTTTTTTTGGGTAGAGATGAGGTTTCACTATGTTGTCCAGGCTGGTCTCAAACTATAGGATCAAGTAATCTCCCTGCCGTGGCCTCCCAGGGTGCTGACATGACAGGCATGAGACACTCACTGTGCCTAGCTAACGCTCGCTGTTAACAGGTCAATATCCCCAAATTGATCTCTTTAAAAAAAAATTTTTTTTAAGAGACGGAGACTTTCGCCCAGGCTGGAGTGCAGTGGTGTCATCTCAGCTCACTGTAACCTCCAGCTTCCAGCTTCAAGCAATTCTCCTGCCTCAGTCTCCCGAGTACCTGGAATTACAGGTGTGCACCAAAACACACAGCTAATTTTTGTATTCTTTACTGGTACCGGAGTTTTGCCAAGTTGTCCAGGCTGGTCTGAAACTTCTGGGCTCAAGTGATCCTCCAGCCTCCATCTCCCAAAGTGCCAGGATGACAGGTGTGAGCCACCGTGCTTGCCGAAAGGGAATCCTTACAGAAGGAGGAGTGGGCAGGGGCAGGAACACTGTCAGAGATGGTGTGTGGCCAAGGCTACTACAGCAAGTTGGCTGCTTCCTGTGAACCTACGGGGTGAGGGCTCAGTTCCACAAGACTGCCCCCACATCAGATGCCAGTTGCAAGCTCACATCGTGGCTGTGCTTCTGACACAGGGCTATGAAAGTTGAGGTTCCCATGATCCCCTCCTTGGGTTCTATTAATTTTCTAGAGGGGCACCCAGAACTCAGGGAAACCCTTTACTCACATGTGCCCCTTTATTATAAAGGATCTTATAGGGCTGGGCGACATGGCTCACGCCTGTAATCTCTGCGCTTTGCAAGGTCGAGGGGGGAGGTTCACTTGAGCACAGGAGTTTGAGACCAGCCTGGGCAACATAGCGAGACCTTGTCTCAAAATAAAAATAAAAATATGGGATGTTACAAAGGATAGAGATGAACAGCCAGATGTAAGAGATACATAGAGGGAGGCCTGGGGGGAGGGGTGCAGAGCTTCCGTGTCTTCTCCAGGCGCCCTACTCTCTAGGAAGCTCCATGTATTGTTATCCAGAAGCCCTCTGCATGCCTTTTGGGTTTTTACAAGCTTCACTGTAAAGGCATGATTGGGCCAGGCACAGCGGCTCATGCCTGTAACCCTAGCTCATTTTGAGGCCAAGGCTGGAGAATCACTTGAGCCCTCAGGGGGCGATCGAGGCTGCAGTGAGCTGTGATTGTACCACTGTACTCCAGCCGGGGTGACAGAGGGAGACCCTGTCTCAAAAAAAGACAAAGAAAAAAACCTGGCTGATGTGGCGAAACCCCATCTCTACTGAAAATGACTGTTGCCTGATCCCCACCCTTGGACGATGCCTCCACACCCTCCAGGCACATTTGGGCAGCACTGACTGCCTGGCACATGGTGCTGGGTGACAAGGACCCCAAGTTACACCGGCCAGTGCCCAGCCCTCAAGCACCTCCCTGTGCGGAAGGAAGACAACACAGAAAAGGGAAGCGTGGTGGTCACAGAGGACTGCCAGCTGATGTCACTGAATCAGGAAGTGGTCGTCCACAAAGCCCCAGGCTCAGCCCTGATGCCACAGTGGACGTTTATGGGCCATGTGACTTCAGGCCAGGCTCAGAACCACCCTCAGGGCCTCCGTTTCTTCTTATGCAAGTTGAGGATCATAACAGAGACTCTGCCTACCTCCTGGGATTGTTGGGAGACTTACAAACTCTTTCAAAATGCACCTGCTGGCAGGGCGCTGTAATCCCAGCATTTTGGGAGGCCTAGGCGGGTGGATCACCTGAGGTCAGGTGATCCTGACCAAGCCTGGCCAACATGGCGAAACCCCATTTCTGCTAAAACTACAAAAATTAGGCGTAGTGGCTGGCGCCTGTAGTCCCAGCTACTCTGGAGGCTGAGGCAGGAGAATCACTTGGACCCGGAGGCAGAGATTGCAGTGAGCCGAGATGGTGCCACGGCACTGCAGCCTGGGCGACAAAGTGAGACTCGTCTCAAAACAAAACAAAAAATAAAAATAAATAATTAAAAAGCATCTGCCACTTCGTTCCGTCAGGTATGGCCAGACGGGCAGACATGGAAATGAGAGTCATGAGGGAAGCAGTGTATCCTCACAGATCCCCAGAAACGAGAGACACAGTAAGCCATGCAGGGCCACTCAGGAAAGTGCCAAAGTGCCTCAGGGGGCAGAGCAAGCCAAGGGGAATCCTGGGTGAGACCCTTTGTTATGCTTTCCCTGGAAAAGACAAGGCAGGGTATGCAGGTTTAGGAATGGCTAGTTAGAACCCTGGGGATTAGGGGCTGTCACTGGTTGGTGCGTGGCCCAGGGTGATGAAGGCAGAGAAATACTGTCTCCTGGAGAGTGACAGCCAGCTAGAAGAGCTGGTTCAGGGCTGGGCCCTGGATTAGTTGGTTTGCATATGAAAGGCACATTCCCAGAGGGGTCTTTTACTAGCTCTAAGAACTGGCTGGCCCTGGCAGGGGCAGTGTCTCTCTCTGGTCTTGGAGGTCTGAGATGCCAGAACATCAGCAATACAGAGGGCTGGGCGGGTGCCTCACACCTGTCATCCCAGCACTGAGGGAGGCCGAGGCAGGAGGAGCCCTTCAGCCCAGGAGTTTGAGACCAACCTAGACAACAGTGAGACCCCCTCATTCAAAAAAATAAATATTAAAAAAATAATAATCCATGTGTGGTGGTGTGTGGCTGTGGTCTCCGCTACTCATGAGGCTGAGGTCAGCAAATCCCTTGAGCCCAGGAGGTCTAGGCTGAGTGATGGTGATTGCGCCCCTGCACTTCAGCCTGGGGGAGGATCGTACCTTGAGGACAGTACAACCTGATTCCAGAAGCTTCACAGCAGGTCTTGAAGTCAGGTATTATCACTCTTCCACCTTCAATCTTCATTTGTAAAGACCTTTTCGCTATTGTAGGTCTTCTGAATTACTGTAAGAATTTTACAGTTGGCTTGTGAACTCCACAAAGCCTACAGGATGTCGACTGGGACTGGAGGAAAGAAGGAACAGGGTAGGCAGGGCAGGGATGGATGTAGCCAGTGAGGAAAGGAGGATGGTTGTTGGGCTAACGTGGGGATGTCCAAGCAGTGGTTCTCAAAATGTGGTGCAGGGTCCTGGGCCCCTCCCTGCCCCTGCTCCCCACACATGGCTTCCCACGCCTCTCCCATGGCCACCTGCACTAAGGGGCTGCATTTAGGCTCTGCCCATGTTGGAATCATGCCCCCCTCCTCCCGGAAGCCCCATCTGTGAGAGAGCCACAGCCCCAGGCTCAGTCCCAGGCTGTCACTGCTGTTGAGGAGGGAGGATGAACAAACCCGGCAGACCTCACACCTCCCAGAGCAGAAATCCTAACACAGAAAGGAATCTCCCATGGGGGTTGAGCTGGGTCCGGGGCCCAGAAAGTGACATCAGTGTGCACCTTGCATCTAAGAAGACCGCACAGGGTGGCTGGGCCTGAGGCCCCTGGGCAGCTTGTGCCCTCCAGAGCTACCCAGAGGCTGTTGTGTAAAAGTTCTATGTGGCCCCCACCTTGGACGGTCCAGTAAGCAGGTGACCTTCCAGCCAGGTCCTCAGGCAGGGCAGGCCACCCTCTTGAGGCCCTGCCCAGGCAGCCAGGGGGTCCCTTGCCCTCTCTTCAGCCCATCTTTCCAGTTGGGACCCATTCAGCCCAAAGATCCTGTGCCTCAGTTTCCCTGTGGGTTGAATGGAGATAATGTGTCACCTCAGAATGTTGTGAAGCAGAGAATGAGGTGTTTAGGGTCTAGTTCAGATGGAGGGGTTCCCTGAGCATGAGGAACCTGTTTCCTCAGGCCCATGAAGGGAGGGAGGGTGGGGCGGCCTGGCTGGCCCTGGGAAGCACAGAGGAGCCTACCTACTGGGACCAGGAAGAGACTGAGAAGAGAAAGGAGGCCCGTCCCTGCCTGCTTCTGTCTCAAGAAGGCTGAGGCCACTTCCTCTGGCGAAATCCTGCCTTCCTGCCCCCACGGCCCCTCAGCCGATGCCACCTCACCCTGGAGAGGGTGGGCAGAGCCTCCTACAGAGGGAGCCCTGTGGGCCACCGAAGCTCCCTGCCCCAGTGACACCTCCGGGCAAAGGCTGGCAGATCCCCTGTTAGAGACAGTCCCAGGACTGTGTGGGGAAGGGGGCGCCCACTGCTGCTCTGAGCCTTCACTTCCTTCTGTGTCCAAGGAAGCTTCTGGATCAGCCAGGAGCTCAGGTGTATGGATGAACAGCCTGAGGGTTTGTATGAGGGAACTCCCCAACCCCTGCGTTCCTGCACTCAGAAGTTGAGGCCCAGAGATTCCACCCTGTGGCCAGGCCCAGACATCCAGGTAAAGAGGGCTCCAGTCCGGGACCGGCCACTGCAAGTCACGTGGCTTGGGGCAGGGCTTCTCTAAGCCCCCTTCCCTCCTGTGTAGGACAGGGAGGTCAGAGGAGACCCTGCAGATCCAGTCTTATGTCTGTGGGTCCAGGGGTGGCCTCCAGAAGGTCCAGTCTCTGTAGGGGACTGTCAGCCCCCTCACCCCTTGCGCAAGGTCATGGTCCCTCCACCAAGGGAGCGGGCCTTGGGTGGGAAGAGGTCAGCGGGGCAGTGGTGGTGCCTGGGGACTGCATGGGAGCCCTTGCCAGGGAGGGAGAGCGACAGAGGACAGCTGGGGCTCTGGTGCTTGGGCTGGGGGTTGAGCCCCTGTGACTTCCACTAGCCCCCTCCTCCTCCTCTCTAAGGGCTGAATCTGGGGCACAGCGGGGCAGAGACTCAGGCCTGCCTTTCCTCTCCCTGAAAGAGCCTGCACTGGCCCTGGGCAGAGAGAAGGATGAGAAGCGAGGCTGAGTGAGGTGGGGCTGCAGGGATCCAGGTGGGAGGGGCCCAGCCAGCCAAGCTCAGGCCCAGCTCCTCAGCAGCAGGACGGGCACTGGGGCCCTTGGGCTCGGTCACTTGGCGCTGACCACAAGGGAGGACGTTTTGCAATAAGGAAAAGAAGCCAGATGGATAAAGGAAGTGCTGGTCACCCTGGAGGCGCATGGGTTTGGGGAAGGTCCCTGGCCCCCACAGCCCTCTGCAGAGCCTGACCCCGGCTCTCCCCACTCACCTCAACCCCCAGGTGGGCCCTCCGCAGGGCCCCTCTCCTGCCTGGACGGCTCTGCTGGTCTCCCCATCCCCTGGAGGAGAGCAAGGCCATGGGTCGGTCCCTGCTGCTGCCCCTGCTGCTGCTGTCAGTATTCCTGCAGGCTGGTGAGTGCCCAGGACGGCCCCGGAACCGCAGGAAGGAACAACCCGAGACAAAGGTGGGACATCTGGTGAGGGGCCAGACTCCCACCCCAGCAAACAAGGGTGGGCCCCACAGGGGTGGGTGCCCCTGTCTCCTCCCCCTTCTCTCTCCCCGATGCCCAAGGAGTGAGAGACCCTGGCCAGAGGTCAGTCCAGCCACCTGTCACAGGACAGCCTGTGGGTGAAGGTGCGGGAGGGTCTGGGGTCATCCTCTTCGTGTCTCAGGGTGGCTTCAAGGTCTCTCCCTGACTCCCTCCCTTCCTCCCCTAGGTGGCTCCGCAGGATCCAGTCCAGGGTTCCCCTATGGGGTAACTCAACCAAAAAACCTCTCAGCCCCCATGGGTGGCTCTGTGGAAATCCCCTTCTCCTTCCATCACCCCTGGGTGTTAGCCAGACCTCCCAACGTCATAATATACTGGAGACGGGACCACTTCCACGGGAAGTTCTTCTACCGCACCAGGCCACCTTTCATTCACAAGGATTACTCGGACCGGCTCTTCCTGAGCTGGAGAGAGGGTCAGGAGGGAGGCTTCCTCAGGATCTCCAACCTGCGGAAGGAGGACCAGTCTGTGTATTTCTGCCGAGTCCAGCTGGACATAGAGACAGGTGATGACAGAAACACATCTGGGACGAAGAAGTGGCAGTCCATTGAGGGAACCAACCTCACCATCACCCGGGGTGAGTCCAGCTGTCCTGACACCTGCCTTGCCCACCGCAGTGAGGCTTTTATGACCACTGGTGACGCCATCCCCATCATCTCAGACACTACTTCTTCTGACAAACCCTAAGTTCTCTCTGGCCCCTGACACCTCCCCAGGCCGCTGCCACTCTCCCCTTTTCTCTCCCCCTTAATTATCCCCACATCTGACCTGTTTTCCCCGACCATCCCCCTTGCTGTCCCCTCCAGATCCAGCCCCTTCCCCACTCCTCAGGCCTCAGCACCTGTGAGACCCTCCAATTATCCTCCATTCTTTCTCCAAACTGGGGCTCCAGCCTGGCCTCTCCCCCATAACCTTCAGGCAGATCTGACCTCTCCAGGATGTTGCCTACCTGCTCTTTGTCATTGGTCTATGTCCCCATTGGTGCCTTAGGGTGGGCCCCTTACCTTGCATCTCCCATAGTTTGGGGAAGGGTCCAGGATCCCACCCCCAGCAAACAAGAGCTCACTCAGGAACCCCAGCAGGTGCCCAGTCACTGGCCCTGGGAGCCCTGCGGTCCCTAGGTCAAGCCCCATCACCTGGGTTCCCATCTACCCACTTCCTTCTCCCCCTCTGCTTCCAGAAGTGTCCTTGAGCTCCTCCTCAACCCGTCTCACCTCTTCCCACTCCAGTTTATCTGCCTCTCCTCCTGCATCCATCCTTTAACCTCCTAACTTCTCCCTGGCCCCTGTAGCCCCCACTCTCCCTGACAAGCCCCTGTGTTCTTCCAGTCATGCTCTCCCTGTCCTCCACTCTGATCTTGCTACTCTGTCCTTCCCGACACTAAGAGACGTATCTGCAGAAGCAAAAGCAGCAGCCCCCATTCACCGAGGCACCATGGCATGGCCCTGGCAAATGGCTTCATGTGTATTGTCCTAGTGAACCCTCACCAAGACGCCACAATAGCAAGAGGAGCTTCTATTTTCTTCAGTTGAAAGATAGGGAAACTGAGGCTAACAGAGCCTATACAGCTGCCCTACATCACACTAGTGGTGCAGATGGGATTTGAAAAGGATGTGAGGACTGGGCATGGTGGCTCATGCCTATAATCCCAGCACTTTGAGAGGCCAAGGTGGGTGGATTACTTGAGGTCTGGAGCTCGAGACTAGCCTGGTCAACATGGCGAAAGCCCATGTCTACTAAACATACAAAAATTAGCCGGGCGTGGTGGCACATGCCTGTAATCCTAGCTACTCAGGAGGCTGAGGCCCAGGAGGCACAGGTTGCAGTGAGCTGAGATCATGTCACTGCACTTCAGTCTGGGTGACAAAGTGAGACTCTGTCTCAAAAAAAAAGAAAAGAGAAGAAAGAAATGGTGAGCTGCAGACTTTCTCCTTTCTCTCCTAACCTCTAGCTACAGGGCCTCGCCTATTGAATTGACCATAGTGTTTGCCTTCACCTACTTTCAAACCTAGTGATGGGATGTGTTGCACTAATAGATCTTCTATTTTATTCAGAAAGTGGATCGGGGGAATTTGAGCCTAGGGTTTATCTGTCTCCAGAACAGTGGGGCGAGGGGAGTTTCTCCCAGGCCCAGGCAGTAAGGGGGTGCATTGTCTATAGAAAATGTAGGAACCTAATAATCAGCCAGGTGGGTTTGTTTTTTCTAATCACTTGCACTGGCAATCCTAAACAACACCAGGGATAAATTACTCTTCCCTGCTGGGACGGACACTCTCACTGCCCCCACCCTGGTAAACCACTGCGCCATCTTAAGCACTGTGTTGGTTTTGGAGCAGATGGAGAGCAGCTCCATAATCCAAATGAAGCAAGACAGCCTTAAACTTTGATTTCCTATGTATTTCCTTAAATGGTCTTTTTTGAGAGATTTGGGTTTTTCTCAGGCCTTCTCTTCCTCTTTGCTTAATTCCTACTTGCTTTCCTCATTTCTCTGTGTTCGTCAAATTTGTAGTTTTTTTCCCTAATAAATTGTTCTTTCAATTAATTGAATATTCATGCTTATTATCAAAGCAACAAAATACAGGAAAGTAATAAAAAGAAAAAATTGTGTTTTTTTTGTTTTTTTTTAAGACAGAGTCTCACTCTGTCACCTAGGCTGGAGTGCAATGGCACGATCTCAGCTCACTGCAATCTCCAACTCCCAGGTTCAAGTGATTCTCCCACCTCAGCTTCTCAAGTAGCTGGGATTACAATTATTTTTGTATTTTTGTAGAGACAGAGTTTCACCATGTTAGCCAGGCTGGTCTCGAACTCCTGACCTCATATGATCCGCTGGCCTCAGCCTCCCAAAGTGCTGGGATTACAGGCACTAGCCACTGCACCCAGCCATTTAACATTTTTTTTAGCTGCTCCTTGCAGAGCAGGGCTAATTCCTAGGCACTATGCTCTGAATCAGCAGTGCCTTTTTAAATGGCTGCATGCATCCCATGGTAGTGATATATCATCATTTATTTACTTGCTGTTCTATTTGAAGACAGTTAAGTTGTTGCCACATCACAAACTATGCTGTAAAGAACATCATCCTTCAACACATGCCTTTGAATACTTGGGCAAGCATTTGCCTAGGAGAAATTCCCAGGACTGAAACAACTGCAACAAAGGACACATACAGGTTTTTTACATTTTGATACATCTTTCCAAATTGCATTCCCAAAGATTCTGCCCATTTATACTCCCATTGTGCCTGACAGTTCCTCTCTCTCTAAACCCTGGCCAATACTGGGCATTTTCCTCTACTCAGGTCAGTTTTTGAAATGGTCTCTTGTATTACTCTGCATTTTTAAAAATTTTATTTTTTGCTTGGTGTGGTGGTTTACACCTGTAATCCCAGCACTTTGGGAGGCTGAGGCGGGCAGATCACTTGAGGTCAGGAGTTTGAGACCAGCCTCGCTAACATGGTGAAACCCTTTCTCTACTAAAAATACAAAAATTAGCTGGGCATGGTGGTGTGTGACTGTAATCCTAACTACTTGGGAGGCTGAGACACAAGAATCCCTTGAATCCAGGAGGTGGAGGTTGCAGTGAGCTGACATACACCACTGCATTCCAGCCTAGTTGACTGAGTGATACTCCGTCAAAAAAAAAAAAAAAAAGAAAAAATTTTGTTTTTGAGACAGCGTGTGTTGCCCAGACTGGAGTGCAATGGCACAATCAGAGATCACTGCAGCTTCAACCTCCTGGGCTCAAGTGATTCTCCCTCCTCAGGCTCATGAGTAGCTGGGACTACAGGTATGGGCCACCACACCCAGCTAATTTCTGTATTTATCACAGAGATGGTGGGCAGGGGGTGGTATCACTATGCTGCCCAGGCTGGTCTCAAACTCCTGGGCTCAAGTGATCTGCCCACCTCGGCCTCCCAAAGTGCTGAGAGTATAGGCAGAGCCACATTGCCCAGTTTAAAAAAAAAAATTGAATGGATATTAGAATTAGGATTATGGTATTACATTATAAAATGGATTTGAATTGCATAGTTTTCCATCTTTATGTTCTGGAAACTTCTATATGGGAATTATATGTTCCTTAAGTTTTTATAAGAACTTATTCATAAAACTTCCTAAGCATGGAGACCTTATGAAAGGTAGTTCTTTCATAGCATTCTCAATTTCTTCTTTGTCTACTCATCAGTTAACCCATTTATGCTGGGGGCTGCAATTTTTTTTTGTGACAAATCGACCTTGGCAATGACCTTGAGCAGTAGGATATAAATAACTCCCACAAGCTTAGCATTCCAATAATGGAATATTAGGCATAAATGGCTTAAAGTATACTACTTTTTTGTTTTTTGAGACAGAATCTCGCTCTGTGGCCCAGGCTGGAGTGCAGTGGTGCGATCTCGGCTCACTACGACCTCTGCCTTCTGGGTTCAAGTGATTTTCCTGCCTCAGCTCCCCAAGTAGCTGGGATTACAGGCCCCCGCCACCACACCAGGCTAATTTTTGTATTTTTAATAGAGACAGGGTTTCACCATGTTGGCCAGGCTGGTCTCAAACTCCTGACCTCAGTTGTTCACCCACCTCAGCCTCTCAAAGTGTGGCATTACAGGCATAAGCCACCGCATCCAGTCCCAAGGTGTACTACCTCTTAAATCAATTTTTTTTTTTTTTTGAGACAGAGTCTTGTTCTGTCACCAGGCGCCAGGCTGGAGTGCAGTGGCGCGATCTTGACTCACTGCAACCTCCGCCTCCCGGGTTCAAGCAATTCTCCTGCCTCAGCCTCCCGAGTAGCTGGGACTACAGACGCGTACCACCATGCCCAGCTAATTTTTATATTTTAGTAGAGACGGGGTTTCACTATGTTGGCCAGGATGGTCTTAATCTCTTGACCTTGTGATCCGCCCGCCTCGGCCTCCCAAAGTGCTGGGATTACAGGCATGAACCACCGCGCCCGGCCCCAAGGTGTACTACCTCTTAAATCAATTTCTAAAAATAATCACCGAGGCTGAGCACAGAGGCTCATGCTTCTAGTCCCAGCTAAACAAGAGGTTAGGGTGAGAGGACTGCTTGAGCCCAGGAGATGAAGACTATAGTGGGCAATGACTGCACACTCCAGCCTGGGCAACAGAGTAAGATCCTGTCTCAGAAAAAAACCAAGACACCCATTTCACAGCGATTTTAACATTTAACAGCCTATAACTGAGCATATACTCATGATTGCAACTGGCTTTTGTTGTCATTAGATTTGCTAGTCTTGTCTATCTTCTTGTTCATTGCTCCTTTAAATAACCAGTTTCTGCATTTATTTTGCCTGTGGCTATCTGTTCTCTAATAAATTTATTCCTATATAACTTTTCATTAACATCTTCCTCTGAGTTTCCTTACAGTTGGCTCCTCTCTGTTTGGGGTATTTTTTTTTTTTTTTTTGAAACTGAGTATTTTATTTGTTTTAAAAATTTCTTCCTATTTTAAGTAATAAAAGCATTTCGTACTATGAATTTAGCTTAGAGTGTTGCTTTAGTCAAACCCAGAGTCTTTTTTGAAAATATGCACTACTCTAGTTTTTATTTTCTAAATAGTATGTTATTACATGTTTCCTTTATTTAATTTTAAAATCTTTAAATTCCAAATCAAGACATAATATTTATACTTTTATTAATTTCTCTTAAGAATGGATGAAAGTTTTAGTCCATACTGACTTGAAGACATTATGGAGCCTGATTTTTTTTTTTCCTGTTGCTGAGTACTATGTCAATTTTTTAAGGGTGCATGAAACATCTATAAAGAAGGTATTACCTGTTTGTAGGACCTGAAAGTCAATATATATTAATGGGAGCTTAAAAACATATTTTCAATATACACTAGGTTTTTTACAGATGTGTTCTCACTTACTAAGACAACCCTGGCCAGGCATGGTGGCTCACACCTGTAATCCCAGCACTTTAGGAAGCTGAGGCAGGCAGATCACCAGAAGTCAAAGTTAGAGACCAGCCTGATCAACATGGTAAAACCCCATTTCTACTTAAAAAAAAAAAAAAAAAAAATTAGCCAGGTGTGGCGGTTGTGCCTGTGATCCCAGCTACTTGGGAGGCTGAGGCAGGAGCATCACTTGAACCCGGGAGGAAGAGGTTACAGTGAGCCGAGACTCCACCACTGTACTCCGTCCAGCCTGGGTGACAGAGCAAGCCTCTGTCTCAAAAAAAAAAAAAAAAAAAAAAAAAAAAAGACCATCTTGGAAAAAAGCACATACTGTATGATTCAGCTAATATGAGATACTTAGAGTAGTCAAACTCAGAGACAGAAAGTAGAGAGGTAGAAGGGTGGTTGCCAGGGACTGCGGGACACAGGAATGGGGAGTTGATGTTTAATGTGTAAAATGCTTCCACTGAGGAAGATACAAAGGTTCTGGAGTTGGATAGTGTGATGGTTGCACAGCACTGTGAATGTGCTTGGTGCCACAGAATGGTGCATGTAGAAATGGTTAAAATGACATATTTTATGTGACCTGTATTTGCAACAACAGACTGTTTTTGATCCTGCAATTTAGTTATCCCTATCTGTGAGTGAGGAGATGAGGTTCTGAGGTCGCCCTGCTGATAACTGATATAGAATCAGGATTTAAACTGAGTTGCCTGCTAAACTGAATTTGAGGAGGAAGAAATAAAAAGAAACAAAGGAAGAAAAAGGAAGGAAGGAGGGAAGAAAGGAAGGAGGGAAAGGAAGGAGGGAAGGAAGGGAAAAGCTAGGGGGAGGGAAGGGAAAATGTAAGGGAAAGGAAGGAAAGGAAAAATAATATAAAATGAGGCCGAGCATGGTGGCCATGCCTGTAATCCCAGCACTTTGGGAGGCTGAGGCAGGCGGATCACCTGAGGTTGGGAGTTCGAGACCAGCCTGACCAACATGGAGGAACCCCATCCTACTAAAAATACAAAATTAGTTGGGTGTGCTGGTGCATGTCTGTAATCCCAGCTACTTGAGAGGCTGAGGCAGGAGAATCGCTTGAACCCAGGAGGTTGTGGTGAGCTGAGATCACGCCATTGCACTCTAGTCTGGGCAATAAGAGCAAAACATCATCTCAATAATAATAATATAAAATGAACTGAGTCATCTGCATTGAAAGCTGTTAGCATTTTACCCTGTTCCCTGTTCCCTGTGTGGGCTTCAGAGAGGAGTTCCCTTACCCTTAATGTTCTCCAGTCTAGAAAGCAGCACACCATGCCTTCACCCAGATGCCCCATGCCCCAGGCTCATTCCTCATCTCTTCCCAGCTGTCAAGACCACCACCTGGAGGCCCCGCAGCACAACCACCACAGCCAGCCTCGGAGTCACAGAGGTCAAAGGGCACTCAGAGTCTTGGCATCTAAGTCTGGAGACTACTGTTGGGGTGGCAGTGGCTGTTGCTGCACTTGGAATCATGATTTTGGGACTGATTTGCCTCCTTTGGTGGAGGAGAAGAAAAGGTAAGTGCCCAGGACCCACCTCCTCTCCAAGCCTCCCAGCTGGGGGTTTCTCAGAGCCCACCTGCAGCTAAGGGGCTTCTGAAATATGCAGACCCTGCCGGCTCCCCTGAAGCCCACTGAGGCCGACTCTGTGGCCTGTGCTGGGGCATCTGCAATGAGGGCTCCTGCAGTGGGGCAGTACAGGATCACATGTGAGAGCCCCCAGCCCTCTCCGCACAGCCAATTCCCCCAACCTGTTCTTCTCTCTCAGTTATTATTCATCCACCCTCCCCTGAAGATTCTGGGGGAGGGGAGGGTCTGCCCTGGGAAAAGAACAAAGAGAGAAGAGACAGGAAGTAGGCTGAGCTCAGTGCACTGGCCAACTGGCCACCTGCCACAGCCTGGCTTGAAACTGGGGAAGGAAAGTAGATAAAGCATAAACCACAGACTCTGCTCTCAGAGAACTGGGGGTGTGGGGTTGTCAATTGCCTCAGGACTAATTGCTTCATTGAGAAAGAACTATGGTAGTTCAGTTGAGCCAGGAGTGTGAGACCAACCCCGCCAACATGGTGAAACCTCGTCTCTACTAAAAAAACAAAAATTAGCCAGGTGTGATGGTGCATACCTGTAATTCCAACTACTGGAGAGGCTAAGGTGGGAGAATTGCTTGAGCTTGGGAGGTGGAGGTTGCAATGAGCTGCGATCACGCCACTGCACTCAAGCCTGGGCAACAGAGTGCACCCCACCTCAAAAAAAACAAAGAAAGAAAGTAAGTCTTCAGTGAAAGGAGATTTGCCCTATCAGCTATGAAAGCACAGAGGGAAGGAGCATGGGGTCAGGGCTGCCTGTAGTCAGATCCTGGCCTCACACCCTTGCCAGGAAGCAGCCTTGCTGGTACAAAGGTTGTGGGCCTCAACTTCCTCATGGGAAAGGGAGTGAAGATAGTACCTAGGTGAGGTTGTCCTGACAATTAAATATACTGTGTTTAGAATAAATCCTAGCAGAGGGTGTACACACAGGAGCATCAACACTTAGAATGATTCAACAGTGGGCATTAAAACCAGGCAACACTGGCTCTCATGGGAGCACCATCATATGAATCCATTTAAAACAAAAGACAAAACGGTGCAATATTGGCATATTCATACACAGATAAAGCAATGGAAGTAAAGAGGAAAACCTAGGTATAAGAGAATGAAAACAGACCCAAATATATGTGGGAATTTAGTTGGTTAAAAGGTTTCTAATCAATGGGGAAAGATAAGCAATTCAATGAATGGTGCTGGAACTATTCAGTAGCCATCTGAGAAAAAATAACATTATCTCCTTAACTCATAATTTGTACCAAAATAAATTTCACAGGGACCAAAGATTTAAATGAGAAAAAAAATAACCCTAGTATCAGAAGAAAATGTGAGATTATTTCATGACCACAGAGTAGAGACAGTCTTCCTCAGTATGACCAAACTCAAAAGCCATGGATTAAAACATTAAAATCTGGCCAGGCGAGGTGGCTCACACCTGTAATCCTACCACTTTGGGAGGCAGAGGTGGGCAAATCACTTGAGGTCAGGAGTTCAAGACCAACCTGGTCAACATAGTGAAATCCCATCTCTACTAAAAATACAAAAATTAGTTGGGCATGGTGGTGTGTCCCTGTAATCCCAGCTATTTGGGAGGCTGAGGCATGAGAATCACT
>PVKP010040833.1:0-19195 GCA_004027715.1 Plecturocebus donacophilus
GGACTTCAGCAAGGGATGCCCTGAAACTGACCCCAAGCCATTTACTGCGAGTAAGGGATGGTTACACAGATTCAGGCATAGATTCTCACACCATTACAAGAAGAAGAAGAAGGGTGAGTACATTACAAGAAGTTATATTGAGAAAGGGAGAGATCCAGAGAGATCACAGCCACATGACATTACAGTACTCGATATACTTGTTCTATTTCATTATTGTTGTTGTTTATTTATTTATTTATTTTTGGAGATGGAATTTTGCTCTTGTTGCTCAGGCTGGAGTGCAGTGGTGTGATCTCAGCTCACATCACCCTCCGCCGCCAGAGTTGAAGTGATTCTCCTGCCTCAGCCTCCCGAGTAGCTGGGATTACAGGCATGTGCCACCATGCCCGGCTAATTTTTGTATTTTTAGTAGAGACAGGGTTTCTCCATGTTGGTCAGGCTGGTCTCAAACTCCCGACCTCTGGTGATCCTCCTGACTCAGCCTCCCAAAGTGCTGGCATTACAGGCATGAGCCACCATGCCTGGCCTGTTGTTAATTTCTTCCTGTGCTTAGTTGGGTTTGGTATTATCCAAAGTTTCAGGCATCCACTGGCGGTCTTGGAATGTGTCCTCCACAGATAAGAGGAGACTACTGTATTCTTTTTTTTATTTAACTTTTAAGTTCATGGGTACATATGCAGGTTCATTATATAGGTAAATTCGTGTCGTGGGGGTTTGTTGTACAGATTATTTTATTACCCAGGTACTAAGCCTATTCAATAGTTATTTTTTCTGTTTCTCTTCCTTCTCCCACTGAGGCAGGCAGATCACCGGAGGTCGGGAGTTCAAGACCAGCCTGACCAACATGGAGAAACCGCATCTCTATTAAAAATACAAAATTAGCTTGGCGTGGTGGCACAGGCCTGTAATCCCAGCTACTTGGGAGGCTGAGGCCAGAGAATCACTTGAACCCAGAAGGAAGTTGGAGTGAGCTGAGATCACGCCATTGCACTCCAGCCTGGGCAACAAAAGTAAAACTCTGTATCAAAAAAAAAAAAAAAAGGACTTTTTAATATAAAAATATGTTTTAAATCCTAAATAATACCATCTAGTATTTATATAACACACACCCAAGTTGATAAAGTATTTTTATCTACATATCATCTGATTTCCCCAAATCACTGAAGGAGGCAGAGAAAATACTATAGAGGTTTTATTTTTAACGACTTAAATTTAGGGGTTTATTTTTAAAAACTTAAATCTAAAAACTTTAAAAAACAACAATGACAACATAATCCTAAATAGCAGATAAAATTCATCTAAATCCTGCTACCCCAACAAAGAAAACTGTTTATTTCAACTGGTGCTACATGAATATTCGTTTTACTGTGTGGGCCAGATGCTTGCACAAAAGGCAGAGCTAGAGCTGGAAGGTCTATTTAGATCACATCTACATTATTAATTGTTATGAATAAATTATAACTTGGACTTTTTTTTCCACCTTTGGATGAGTTCTAAGGATTATATATACTGAAAAAGGTCGTCATCCATTCAGGATTCTAAATTTTCAAATTACTCAACCAAACATTCAAAAACAGTTTTTGTTTTTTTTTTGAGGCGGAGTCTCCCTTTGGTACCTGGGCTGGAGTGCAGTGGCACCATCCCGGCTCACTGCAATCTCTGCCCCCTGGGTTCAAGCGATTTTCCTGCCTCCGCCTCCAGCGTAGCTGGGATTATAGGAGCCCGCCATCAGGCCTGGTTAATTTTTTTATTTTTAGTAGAGACGGGGTTTCATCATCTTGGCCAGGCTGGTCTTAAACTCCTGATCCACCTGCCTCGGCCTACCCAAAGTGCTGGGATTACAGGCATAAGCCACCACGCCTGGCCTCAAAAACAGTGTTTTATAATCAGTATTAAAAAATATCACTGTGGGCCAGCCGTGGTGGCTCACGCCTGTAATCCCAGCACTTTGGGAGGCTGAGGTGGATGGATCACAAGGTCAGGCATTCAAGACCAGCTTGGCCGAGATGGTGAAACCCTGCCTCTACTAAAAATGCAAAAAATTGGCCAGGCGTAGTGGTGGGTGCCTGAAATCCCAGCTATGCCAGAGGCTGAGGCAGAGAATTCCTTAAACACAGGAGGGAAAGGCTGCAGAGAGCCGAGATATCGCCACTGCACTCCAGCCCCGGCAACAGAGTGAGACTCCACCTCAAAAAAAAAAAAAGTATCATTGTGGTTGGGCATGTTGGCTCACGCCTGTAATCCCAGCACTTTGGGAGGCCAAGGCGGGGAGATCACTTGAGGTCAGGAGTTTGAGACCAGCCTGGCCAATATGGTGAAACTTGTCTCTACTACAAATCCAAAATTAGCTGGGTGTGGTGGTGTGCACCTGTAATCCCAGCTACTCAGGAGGCTGGGGCAGGAGAATCACTTGAACTTGGGAGGCAGATGTTGCAGTGAGCTGAGCTTTCACCACTGCACTCTCTCCTGGGCAACAAAGCGAGACTCCACCTCTAAATATAATAAAATAAAATAAAATAGAATATATGAGGGAGGGTGGGTGCAGGCACTGACACCTGTAATCATAGCACTTTGGGAGCTAAGGCAGGAGGATCGCTTGAAGCCAGGAGTTTGGAACCAGCCCAGTCAACATGGCAAGACCCCATCTCTACCAAAACATATGATATAATAGAATCACCAAAAGTTTATTGTTTGGTTTCAAAAGAGCATCTTTAAAAAGAGCTCTATATGATCCCGCAACAGAGATCTCAACAAAGCGGTATAACCATCCTTCTGTCACCATGGGGGTTCAGGGTTCCTAACCAGGGTCCCATGATCATGTGCTATTTTTTTCTTTGTCTTTTTTTGTGATGGAGTCTCGCTCTTTTGCCCAGACTGGAGTGCAATAGCATGATCACAGCTCACTCACTGCAACCCTTTCCTCCCGGGTTCAAGCGATTCTCCTCCCTCAGTCTCCCAAGGAGCTGGGATTACAGGCACATGCCACTATGCTAATTTTTTTGCACTTTTAGTAGAGATGAGGTTTCACCACATTGGCCAGGCTGGTCTCAAACTCTTGACCTCAAGTGATTTGCCTGCCTCAGCCCCTACAAGGTGCTGGGATTACAGGCGTAAGCAACTGTGCCTGGCCAGGAAATCTTCCTTTAAACACTAGAATATGACAGGATGCGTATAGCAAGAGGTGCACACCAGACTGGGGCTTCTCAAGAGCAGCTCTCAGCTCATGGTCACTCAGGACATAAGTGACCATGAGCTGGCAGTCCAACAGCTGGCAGAACCATCCATGTTATTTCAATTATGTCTCTTTTTGTTAATGTTTAGCTTAGCCTGCAGATAAGCATCCATATGATGTGACTTTTCACTTCTTCTGTATGGTGGGAGACAAAGCCAAGTGAAATGGGCCTTGGCCAAGCTAGAGATGGATCTAGACCGTATGTGAGCACTTCCACCAATTCAAATGCATCTTTGAGTAGACTCTGGTCTTAGAGCTTTGTTGACTGCTTTGAAATAGCACATGGTGGCTCATACCTATAATCCCAGCACTTTGGGAGGCGCGATCTTGGCTCACTGCAACTTCTGCCTCCCAGATTTAAGCAATTCTCCTACCTCAGTCTCCAGAGTAGTTGGGACTACAGGAGCATGCTGCCACGCCTGGCTACTTTTTTGTATTTTAATTAAGACAAAAATCAGGCGAGGCGTAGTGGCTCATGCCTGTAATCCTAGCACTTTGGGAGGCCAACGTGGGTGGATTGCCTGAGCTCAGGAGTTCAAGATCAGCCTGGGAAACATGGCAAAACCCCATCTTATAAAAAAAAAAAAAAAAAATCAGCCGAGTGTGGCGGTACACGCCTATAATCCCAGCTAAGGCAGGACCATCGCTTGATAAGGGGAGGCAGAGGTTGCAGTGAACCAAGATGGCACCACTGCACGCCAGCCTAGGCACTAGAGTGACACTCCATTCCCTGACAAAAATCAATAAATCAAATCGAATAAAGGAGGATTTCCTATCACATCATTCTTAGACACAAATCAACTATTATTTTTCATCTGTTGCTCAATCCCCAAAACAGCAATCTGATCCTACATTTGAAATAAACCTGGGCCTGATGCAGTGCCTCACGCCTGTAATCTCAGCACTTTGGAGGCCAAGGCAGGAGGCTCATTTGAGTCCAGGAAGTCAAGACTAGCCTGGGCAATATAGTGAGACCTGTCTCTACAAAAAACAAAATTAGCTGGGTGTGGTGGCACATACATGTTGTCCCAGGCACTAGGGAGGCTAAGGTGGGAGGATCCCTTGAATCTGGAGTTGGAGGCTGCAGTGAGCTGTGATCAAGCCACTGCACTCCAGCCTGGGTGATACAGTGAGACCCTGTCTCAAAAACAGAAAAAAAAGTAAAACAAAACTCTAGCTTTGCAGAGAGTATCCAAAGTGATTTATAACAACGGCCACAATTAATGCAGCATCTATACCACTAAGATGGAGAAATTGGTCAATGAATAGTGACAAGAGTGCCAACAAGCTGCCAGTTGCTGAGCAAGACCTTAATGAAGACAGAACACGAAAAATATTTATGACTGCAACACATGAATTTGAGGATTACAAGCCTTAATGGCAAAATGCTCAGAAAAACGCTTTGCCTGCATACACACTGCCTCAACAGAGACAGCTTTCTGACTAGAGGTAATTCAAAACCAGCTACTGTTGACCTAACCGTTTTAGGAATTGCGTCAATCTCAACGAAGTTGGAGTTGTTTATGAAAAGGCAGCAAAATTCCACTGTGGGCCAGGCACGGTGGCTCATGTCTGTAATCTCAACACTTTGGGAGGCTGAGGCAGGCAGATCACTTGAGGTCAGGAGTTTGAGAACAGTTTGGCCAACATGGTGAAACCCCATCTCCACTAAAAATACAAAAATTAGCTGACCTGGTAGTGGCTGCCTGTAATCCTAGCGTCTTGGGAGGCTGAGGCAGGAGAATCGCTTGAACCTGGGAGGTTGTTGTGAGCCGAGAGCGTGCCACTGCACTCCCGCCTGGGCAACGGAGCAAGACACTGTTTCTCAAAAAAAAAAAAAAAAAAAAAAAAAAAAAAAAATTCACACTGAACCACTAAACAAATTCATAGAAGAAACGGACTACCTTCCAAACGTTTTCATGATAAGGCTCATCTTGGCTAAATAAACTTCTGCCATACTGACTCACTTTGTAAAGCTCTCCCAAATTCTACTCCATGATTCGATTCCACAATACTTAGGGAATCCTCTTCCTGATATCTCCAGGTGGAGAAGGCACTCTCCCCACAAAACATACTCACTGAAGTCCTCAGCAGCTGAAATCTACATCTCGTAGGCTGGCTGCTCTTAACTACAGTGAGTTAAAGGCTTCTCACGAGTTAAATTTGTTCCTAAATATATGTCAGTGGCACGTGGTATTGGGAATAGAGAATTTAATTAAATATTCCTAAATGTCAATGAAATACAAGTGCAAAAAGAAAGTTGCTCTTGTGCAAACTTAATGAATGGCTTTCGAGACAATCGACAACGGAGAGTCAAAATCATATTAGCCAAGGACCGAAGGGATCCTACACATTGTGGGGGAAATTGCAAACATGCAGGCTTCTGTAATCACATCGCTTCTCCGGTGAGGTTTGCGCTCTCCATGTATTTTAAAAGAAATCCAACATAAAGCTTCTAGAGGCTTTATTGGGTGCGGTCTGTGCAAGAGAGAGGATGGGGAATGCCAATCGGAGAATCCAGATTCAAAAGAAAGGTTTTTTTGGACCCACATCAAAAGACTGGCTGCTCGGAAAGTTTTCTCGCGAGCGACAAAGGCTTGGAGGCTGGAAAAAGCGTCGTGGTCGCCACCTACCGAGAAGCGGCGGGTGGGGGAAGGATGGCCGGCGTGGCCCGAATCCCCGGTGGGTGGTACTAGGTGGGGGGAATCATAAAATCACTCAATCTCGTGCTTTACATAAACATCTAAAAATCTCCGGCCTTGGGGTTGTAAAGTTTTAGAGTTTAACTTAGGCGAAGCGTAATGTCTCACCATTTTCAAAACCCACCGGCTAATGAAGTTGAGAAGCATAAAATAATGGTTGGGGGAGAAGTTTGAGCTAAATCGCATCGCGGCTGACAGAACAAAACAGGAGCTACGAGTCAGGATTTCTGCTCCCGCTCGCTCGCGACTGTCCTTCCAAATCCTGAGGGAGAGACCGAGGCGGAGGTCGAGGGAGGAATTAAAACACAAGGTCCCCTCGCCTCTCGCCTGTCCGAACCTGGGGGCAACGGTCTCTTTGGAGGCCAGCTTGGAAAACACTAGAGAGGAGTTCTTTGTGTCCCGGAGGGTTGTGCAGGGCGGAGGGGCTGCCGTTGGCAGAACACGGAGGGCGACGGGCCGGCCCGGGGCTCCCCGGCTTTTGCAGCGTCCCGGCTTCGCAATTTGCAAGGAATGTGAGGTGCAAGATCAAGTAGGGGACTTGGACGGCGGCTGGCGCGCGGCAGGAACGACCGCGGGAGCCACCACCCGTCCAGATTTCCGTTCCTGCACCCCGGCTCCCCTCCCCCACCCGGTCGGCCGCGCAGGCCCCAGGTGCAGCCATGTTCTCGCTCCCACCACCCTCGCCTCCATTGACAGCCCTTGCCGGAGAGGGCCGGGCGCCGCGCTCGCCTCGTCCTCGGGTTCGGGGCTCGCCGGCGCGGTGCTTCCTGGGAGCTGTAGTCACCAACCCCCGCCGCTGCGTTAACGGGGAACGCATCTGAAACTACAACTCCCGCTGGGCGGCGCTGCGGGTGCGCACGCGCAGCGCGCCTTCGAGGAACAAAAAAAAAAAAGAAAAAAAAAAAAAGAAAAAAAAAGGAGGAGGAGGAGGGTGAGAGAGAAGCTGGGAGAGCAGAGAAAAGGGGCCACCGGTTGCCCCCCCGCTTCCCCGCACGCGCTCTCCAGCCGCGGCCGCCCGCCTGCCGCGGTCACCCCGGCCTCTGCCTCTGTCCCCCAGTGATCGGATCAAGGCGCTGAGCGAGGCCCTGCCTGCGGGGCGGCCATGCGGCGGTGACAGGAGCGCGGCCGACAAGCACGGGCCCCTCGCCCCCTCTCGCCTCCCGCCCGCTCGCCAGCTCCCCTCAGCCGAGGCTGCTCCGCGGCGGCCGTAGCGCGCGCGCGGCCCACACTCGCCTCCCCTCGGCACCCCCGTCCCCGGCGCTGCCTGGAGGCGGCCGCACTCGGGTGAGTCCCTCTTGCCTCATCCCCGCGCCCTCTGCCCCCATCTCGGGGGGCCACTGCGAGCGGGGACCCTTTATTGGAGACTTTGCCCCGCCGGGGCCTGCACGGACAGGGCCCTGGGAGCCGTGGCCGGCCGCGCGCTGTGTGGGGCCTTGGGGGGGCGCCCCTGCCTTCTCCCCCCACCCCCACCGCTTCGCCAGGCCTCGAGCCCCCGCCGGCCTTGGCAGTGGCCGAGACGCGGCGATGGGGGTGGGGCAGCACGGACGCGGTCGCGGGGGACGACAGTGGCACGCGCGCGCCTGGGTGCGCGTGGGGGAGGGGCGCGCGCGCCGGCCGGCGTGGGGTGGGGGGGGCGCCTCGCGCGTTTGGTCCCGCGCGCGAGCGAGCGAGCGGCCCCGCGGGCTGCGCATGTCCCGCCGCGCTGATTGGCCGGCTGGGCGGTGCGGGGGCGCGCGCGGTGCCAGGCCCGAGCCGCCGTGGGGTCGCGCTCGCCTGGTGTATCTGGGGCTCCTGCGCCGGGGCAGCAGACGCGCGGGATTGGCCGACCGGCGCGGGGGCGGGGCCGCGCGTTGCCTGGTAACTGCGGCGGGCGGGGGAGCGGGAGCACCGCCCCCCGCCCCGCCCCGCTCCCAGGTGGAGCCCTCAGTGGGCTTTGTCCCGGGCCGACCCGGCGCGCCTGCCCTGCCGGGCCTGTAGTTTGGGGGAAATAAACACAATGACCGGAAGGAAAACCTCAGCCTTAGGCCATGAAAATGAAGCCGTCTGAGTTCGGCCAGCACCCAGACGACGGGAGTGCAGAGGAAGAAGGAAAATGAAATGGAAATAGCTGTCTCCTTGCCGCTCCCTTACTCCTCCACTTTTTCTTGATCCAAGTTTTGCCTTTTCCTGTAGTGAATTTTGTCCTCCCTAAGTTATGATTTTGCGCTCATTTGCGGCGGGTGATATTCAGATGTGCGGTGTTGGAGTAGTGTCCACTCTTTCGGATGCGCGACTCTTGCCGACTTACCTCTTTTAAAAAAAAAAAAAAATTAAAAATTATTTGTAGAGACTCGGTCTCACTGTGTTGCCCAGACTGGTCTCAAACCCGTAGAGACTCAAGCAATCCTCCCACCTTGGCCTCCCAAAGTGGTGGGATTACAGGTGTGAGCCACCGCGTTTGGCCTAATTTTTCTTTTAGAAACGGTGTCTCTGTGTTGCCCCAGCTGAAGTGCAGTGGCACAATCACAGGTCATAGGTCACTGCAGCCTCCAGCACCTGGGGTCCAGCGAGCCTCCTGCGTCAGCCTCCCCAGTGGCCGGGACTACAGGCGCATGCCATCATGCCCAGCTAATTTGTTTTTGAGACGGAGTCTTGCTGTGTCATCCAGGCTGAAGTGCAGTGGCATGATCCTGTCTCACTGCAACCTGTGTCTCCCGGGTTAAAGCGATTCTCCTGCCTCAGCTTCCTGAGTAGCTGGATTACAATTTTCTGCCACCATGTGGGACTAATTTTTTTTTTTTTTAATGGGTTTTGCAGTTGTTGCCCAGGCTGAAGTGCAGTGGCGCAGTCTTGGCTCACTGCAACCTCCGCCTCCTGGGTTCAGCCGATCTTGTCTCAGCCTCCCAAATAGCTGGGACCACAGGCACGTGCCACGATGCCCGGCTAATTTTTTTTTTTTTGAGATGGAGTTTTGCTCTTGTTGCTCTGGCTGAAGTTCGGTGGCACGATCTTAGCTCACTGCAACCTCTGCCTCCTGGGTTCAAACGATTCTTCTGCCTCAGCCTCCCCAGTAGCTGCAATTACAGGCATGTGCCACCTCGCCTGGCTAATTTTGTATTTTTAGTAGAGACAGTGTTTCACCATGTTGGCTAGACTGGTCTCGATCTCCCGACCTCTGGTGATCCGCCTGCCTTGGCCTCCCAAGGTGCTGGGATTACAGGCATGAGCCACCGAGCCTGGCCTTAGCTTTTGTATTTTTAGTAGAGATGGGGTTTCATCATGTTGGCCAGGCTGGTCTGCACCTCCAGGGCTCAAAGCAATCCGCCTGCTTCTGCCTGCCACCAAAGTGCTGGGATTACAGGTGGGAGCCACTGTGCCCGGTCATGCCTGATTTTTAATTTTTTAAAGAGATGGAGTCTTCCTAGGTTGTCTAGGCTGGTCGGGAACTCCTGGCCTCTGGTGATCCTCCCGTTTAGGCCTCCGAAAGTGGTGGGAGTACTAGCTTGCCACCACTCTGGGCCTCTGCTTTTTTAAATACAACTTTGCTGTAGACAATGGCTTGATCAGCCAACAGTGCAGAGAAGTCTCCAGGCCTTCAGGGAACAAAAGGAGAAGTTAGTTTGCAAATGAGAACGTGCAGGTAGAGGGCCCCGCGGAGGCCCGGGAGGCCCAGGTCTTCTCCTGGAGTTGAAGCCTAGGGTGTGGGATGACTGATTTTATTTCCTGCTACAGGATTTTTCGGGGGCTGCTGCCTTGACTTTCATTTCTCCTGCTTCTTGAGATCTTGGCCTTTTGCATGGAATGACTTCAGGCTATGGAAATCTTTCTTGCTCATATGCAGCCACTTCTTAAGGTCTTCTCTTTTTTTTTTTTCATTGAGAGAGTCGCACTCTATCACCCAGGCTGGAGTGCAGTGGCTGATCTCGGCTCACTGCAACCTCTGCCTCCTGGGTTCAAGCGATTCTTCTGTCCCAGCCTCCTGAGTAGCTGGGACTGCCATCACGCCTGGCTAATTTTGTAGTTTTTAATAGAGATGGGGTTTCACCGTGTTGGCCAATCTGGTCTTGAACTCCTGGCCTCAAGTGATCCACCTGCTTGGCCTCCAAAAGTGCTGGGATTATAGGCATGAGCCACCGCACCAGCCTAAGATCTTCTCTTATAGTCTCCCAATCAACTTGTGTACCCCTCTTCCTCACAGGGCACCTTCATTTTCCTTCCTTCCTTCCTTCCTTCCCTTCCTCCCCTTCCCTCCCTCCTCTTCCCTCCCTCCCGCTCGCTTCCTTGCTTTTTTTCTACCTTCCTCCCTCTTTTCTCTCCTCACTGGAGCCTCCATCTCCCGGGTTCAAGCGATTCTCCTGCCTCAGCCTCCTGAGTAGCTGGGATTACAGGCATACACCACCATGCCTGGCAAAGGGCACCTTTATTTTTCTTTGCATGTGGCCTCGCCAGTGGGTGTTAAGCTCCAAGGGGCAGGGACAAGAAGCCTTTTCCTCTTTTTTCTTTCTCCCCCCACTTCCCTTCCAGTTTGGCATTGTCCTAGTGCCTTGCCTGTGGTCGCAGCAATGCTGCTAACATTTGAGTGTCTTCTGTGCCAGCCGTGGCTCTTGAGCGCTTTGGGTGTACAGCATTTTTCTTATTTAATCTTCGGAACAAGTCTGTAATTCTACTCTATAGAGCGGAACAAGTCTTGAGAAGTTGGAGAGTTCTGTACTCTTGCTTACCTAGCACATGAACCTGGGCAATGTGACTCAACCCCTAAGCCGAGGTTCCGAAACCACGGCTCCTGGGTGTCCCCAGTAGCACTGGCATGTGAGGATTCCACTGACTGGGCCCCACTTCCCAGGCTGATTTTGCTGGTCTGGGGTGTTGCCTGAGAGTTTGCATTTCTAATAGCTCCCCAGGTGGTGTCGATGGCAGCTGCTCACCGCACAGCCCTTTGGAAGCCATTCACAATGGTGCAAAATGAAGGGAGGGAAATATATTGGAGATGTTTGCTTTTCCTTATTTTAAAATTAGATCTTGGCCAGGTGCGGTGGCTCACGCCTGTATAATCCCAGCACTTCGGGAGGCTGAGGTGGGTGAATCACTTGAGGTCAGCAGTCTGAGACCAGCCTGGCCAACATGGTGAAATCCCGTCTCTACTAAAAATACAAAAATTAGCGGAGTGTGGTGGCGTGTGTCTGTAATTTCAGCTACTTGGGAGGCTGAGGCAGGGGAATCACTTGAACCCCGGGAGGCAGAGGTTGCAGTGAGATGAGATCGCTTCAGCCTGGGCAACAGATCGAGACTCTGTCTCAAAAAAATAAAAATAAAGAAATAAAATAAAATTAGACCTTCAAGAATCGAAAATAATTTGGGCCACTGATGGTAGCTTGCTTGGAAAACTGGCTGAGAATTGAGAATTCCTGTTAGTGATGATTAGAAAAGTTAAAAGTTTCATCGATCTCCAGTTTAAAAAGGGGCCATGGATTTAAGTGCAGAATAAAAATTGGAAATCTATGTTAAGCTTGGCTTTTTCCCACTCTCATTTATTTATTAATTTAATCACAGCACAGGTGTTTGTTATATTATCTTCTTCAGATGCCCAAAGCGTCCCATACCCACCACACAGCAGGTTTGAGTGATGGGGCCACAGCTTGTAGTTTTGGTCCTTGGAGCAGGGGTCAGGGGGCCATTGTCTGCTGGGGGTCCTCTGCCTTGCACCCCTCCAACGATTCGGCTTACTCAAATATGACTACAAATACTGCCATTTAAATGTAGGCTTTGGGGGTTCTTTTTGCAGGGTGGGGAGGGTGGCAATTCTTGCTGAGAAAGATTTTTAGGTTTTTAAAATGATAATAGATTTCTTTCTTGGGAAAATAACTGCAGATTAGGTGAGAAGAATGGTAATGGTTTTAGTTTACAGTTAATGACCCCCCTCTTCCCCCTCCCCCACACCCTTAGGCGAGCTGTACACACTCCTCAGGGGATCTCAACTTCCATGGCCATCATCCTGCTATATTGTAGAATTTTTGATGACCTATAGGTGGACAGGTTATTACCTAAAGGAGTTGAACACTGAACAGTTACTAAACACTTAATCTTTTCTGTTATTACTGGTTACCAGCTATTTGCATTGCATTTCACCTAATTGATTTCTAGCATTGTTTTATTCTTTATTGATGATATGAATGTTTTACATAAACATGAGCTTTTGCAATATGCTTCATAACTGGGTGGTGTAATTAACGTGAAATTGTCTTACCACTGGCTTAAATAAATGCATGTCAAATCATTTTTATGTCAGTCTAAGGGAAAGCATTTTTTGTTTTGTTTTGAGATGGGGTCTTGCTCTGTTGCCCAGGTGGGAGTACAGTGGCGTCATTTCAGCTCTCTGCAACCTCTGTGTCCCGGGCTCAAGAGATTCTTGTGCCTCAGCCTTGTGAGTAGCTCGGACTACAGGCATGTGCCACCATGCCCAGCTAATGTTTTTGTATTTTTTCGTAGAGATGGGGTTTCACCGTGTTGGCCAGGCTGGTCTGCAACTCCTGACCACTGCCTTGGCTTCCCAAAGTGCTGAGATTACAGGCATGAACCACTGAGCCCAGTTAATTTATGGAGCGACGCTTATTCATTGTTAATAACTAAAAGAAAGTAGAAAATACACCTAATCAGTTGCTTATTCTAATTGTAGAGTTGAGATACCTGAGAATCAGTAGGCTTAAACTGGCGGCATAGCTATATGTAGACTATACTTGGTTAACTAAAGTGTATTGAGGCTACCTACCGGGGGGAGTGAAATGCCTTAGTGTCTTAGAGGATGTGTGTTTTTTATTTTATTTTTATTTTTTTGAGACACAGTCTTGCTCTGTTGCCAGGCTGGAGTGCAGTGGCACGATCTTGGCTAACTGCAGCCTCCACCTCTCCAGTAACTGGGCTACAGACGTGCACCACCATGTCCAGCTAATTTTTCTACTTTTAGTAGAGACAGGGTTTCACCATGTTGGCCAGGATGGTCTCGATATCTTGACTTCGTGATCCACCTGCCTCGGCCTCCCAAAGTGTTGGGATTACAGACGTGAGCCACCACACCCAGCCTCTATTTTATTTTATTATTACTATTTTTGAGACAGAGTCTCGCTCTGTCGCCCAGTCTGGAGTGCAGTGGTGCAATCTTGACTAACTGCAACCTCTGCCTCCTGGGTGGAAGCGATTTTCCTGCCTCAGTCTCCTGAGCAGCTGGGACTACAGGCGCCTGCCACCAAACCCAGCTAATTTTTGTATTTTTAGTAGAGATGGGGTTTTACCATGTTGGTCAAGCTAGTCTCAAACTCCTGACTTCAGGTGATCCATGCGCCTCAGCCTCCCAAAGTGCTGGGAATGCAAGCTTGAGCCACCACATCTGGCAAGGATGTGTGTATCCTGTAAAAAGTGTGTGAATATGTCATTGGAAGAGGTAAAGGTATAGCCTTGGTAATTCTTCATTCTCCATTCTTCCTCTTCCATCCTTCACTGCTTTCCTTTTGTTCTGGAATTCTCCTTTCTGCAATCTTCCTGTTTCTTTTCTTTTTCCTTTTTTCCTTTATAAAACTCTTGTTTTGGTATTCCATGCCTGTTTCTGGCAGTACCCATTTTTTTTTTACTACTTTGGCTTACTGAGAAAGTAAGAGAAAGTTCGATACAGCCAGGAACTGTCAGAATTGTTGGAGGGTTGACTCGTTCTTCTTTGGTTGTAACTTGATTAAAGACTGTAAAATTTTTATTTATTTATTTATTTTTTGAGATGGAGTCTCCCTCTGTCACCAAGGCCAAAAGTGCAGTGGCGCGATCTCAGCTCACTGCAACCTCCACCTCCCAGGTTCAACCTATTCTCCTACCTCAGCCTCCTGAGTAGCTGGGATTACAGGTGTGGGGCACCATGCCTGGCTTATTTTTGTATTTTTAGTAGAGATGGGGTTTCACCATGTTGGCCAGGCTGGTCTCAAACTGCTGACTTCAAGTGATCCACCCACCTCAGGCTCCCAAAGTCCTGGGATTACAGGAGTGAGCCACTGGACCTGGCTAACACCCTATAGGATTTTTAAAGAATTCGTTACTTAAAAAGCATATCATGAGAGGGAAAACAAATTTATAAATTGAGAGAGGGTTTATGGCTTAGTGACTAGAGACACAAGTTTGAAGTCTGACTGCTTGGATTCCAGTCCTCGCCCTTGCCATTTCCTGGCTGTGCGACCTCGGGCAGTTCACTTCATCTTTGTGTGTTTCCGTTTTTTTCTTTTCTTTTCTTTTTTGAGATAATGTCTCGCCCTGCCTAGGCTGGAATGCAGTGGTGTGATCTTGGCTGACTCCAACCCCTGTCTCTCAGGTTCAAGTGATTCTTGTGCCTCGGCCTCCCGAGTAGCTGGGATTATAGGCGTGTGCCACCACGCCTGGCTAATTTTGTATTTTTAGCAGAGATGAGGTTTCACCATGTTGGCCAGGCTGGTCTCCAACTCCTGACCTCAAGTGATCCACCCAGCTTGGCCTCTCAAATGCTGGGATTACAGGCCTGAGCCACCACACCCAGCCCCTACTTTTAAAAATGGAGATGATGATAATAGAACATGTTTCGCTTCTAAGGGCCGTTGTGAGGATAGAGTTTAAGTGCTTAGATTGCTATCTGGCATGTAGTAGACACTCAAGAAGTATCAGTCATAAAAATACTAGATAAAGACTTTTGGGAAGTAATATTGACTACAATGTAAACCTCCAAGAACTCTGGAGAATATTAACAGGGAGGTAAGGCCTTGTTCCCCTCTGGGATTTTCCCCTGTGACTGTTAAATTGTTTTGTTTTGTTTTTAGAGATGGAGTCTCGCCCTGTCACCCAGGCTGGAGTGCAGCAGCGTGATCCCAGCTCTCTGCAGCCTCCACCTCCGCCTCCTGGGTTCAAGCGATTCTTCTGGACTCAGCTTCCCAAGTAGCTGGGACTACAGGCATGCGCCACCATGCCCAGCTAATTTTTGTATATACATATTTTTTGAGACGGAATTTCGCTCTTGTTACCCAGGCTGGAGTGCAATGGCGCGATCTCGGCTCACCACAACCTCCGCCTCCTGGGTTCAAGCAATTCTCCTGCCTCAGCCTCCTGAGTATCTGGGATTACAGGTGTGCGCCACCATGCCCAACTAACTTTTTTGTATTTTTAGTAGAGACGGGGTTTCACCATGTTGACCGGGATGATCTCGATCTCTTGACCTCGTGATCCACCCGCCTCGGCCTCCCAAAGTGCTGGGATTACAGGCACGAGCCACTGCGCCCAGCCCGTATTTTTTTTTAGTAGAGAAAGGGTTTCATTATATGTTGGCCAAGCTGGTCTGGAACTCCTGACCTCTGGTGATCTGCTCACCTCCGCCTCCCCAAGTGCTGGGATCACAGGCACCACCGTGCCTGATCAGAGCTTGACAGTTTGATTGATGAAACCTGAGAATGCTACACTTTATATGTTGTTCATTATAATTTGTTATATTAGATATTTAGCTCTTACTGTTGACTATAACACATAATGTGAGTAGAATTTTATCTAGATTGAGTTTTCAGACTAGTATTTGGTTTCAGGAAAATAAATAAGGTATTGGAAGTGAAAAATTAAAAATTATGGGTGCGTACCTGTAGTCCCAGCTACTTGGGAGGCTGAGGCAGGAGAATCAGTTGAACCCAGGAGGCGGAGGTTGCAGTGAGCTGAGATCGCGCCATTGCACTCCAGCCTGGGCGACAGAGCAACACTCCATCTTAAGAAAAAAAAACAAAACCCCCCAAAAAACCAAAATCCTGACTCTACTAAATATATAAAAATTAGCCAGAATGGTGACAGGTGCCTGGAATCCCAGCGGCTTGGGAGGCTAAGGCATGAGAATCACTTGAACCCAGGAGGTGGAGGCTGCAGTGAGCCGAGATCTTGCCACTGCACTTTAGCCTGGGCAATAGAGCAAGATTCCCTCTCAAAAAAGATAAATGAAAGAAAACCCTGTAAGATGAATTTGCCCCTTTATGAAGAATAAATTTGTGTCTGTCATTTACACCATGAATGCTTCTTTCTTTGGAGTGGTTCCTTATAGTGGTGTTGTTGTTTTAATTGTGGCAATATATATTTAACACAAGAATTACCATTTTAACCTTTTTTTGGGTGCGGGGAGGGACGGGGCGTCACTCCGTTGCCCAGGCTGGAGTGCAGTGGTATGGTTTTGGCTCACTGCAACCTCCACATCCGAGGCTCAAGACGTTCTCGCACTCAGCCTCCTGAGTGGCTGGGACTGCAGGTGCACGCCACCACGTCTAGCTGAATTTTTTATTTTTTGTAGAGATGGGGGTCTTACTATGTTGCCCAGGCTGGTGTCCAACTCCTGAGCTCAAAGAGTCTGCCTGCATCTGCCTTCCAAAATGCTGGGATTAGAGACATGAGCCACCCTGCCCAGCCTGATTTTAACCATTTTTAAGTGTATATAGTTCAGCGGTCCAGAACTTTTTTCCCTTTTTTTTTGAGACAGGGTCCTGCTCTGTTGCCCAGGCTGGAGTGCAGCATGTCCTCAAGTTCATCTGCGTGTTAGAATTTCCTTGGCTTTTAATCCTTTTTGGAGATTTTTGGAGTTTTTGTGTTGTAGCATGGCAGAGCACATTTTGTGTGTATGTGTGTGTGTGTGTGTAAGAACTATATATAATTATATTATGGTGTACTTGGAAAAGCGGAGCGTAATGAAGAGTTCCCTGTTTAGCAGACACAGCCTAGGAAGTTTTCTGATTATATAGGTCTCATGTTTTTGAGAATTGCTGCTTGTGTTTTGATCTCATTTGCATACACAGTCCTTAGAGATCTTATTTATTTATTTAGAGACAGTCTTACTCTGTCACCCAGGCTGGAGTGCAGTGGCGTAATCTTGGCTCACTGCAACCTCCACCTCCCGGGTTCAAGCGGTTCTCCTCCTTCAGCCCCCTGAGTGGCTGGGATTACAGGTGCCCACCACCATGCCTGGCTAATTTTTGTATTTTTAGTAAAGATGGGGTTTCACCATTTTGGCCAGTGTGGTCTTGGAACTCCTGACCTGGTGGTCCACCGACCTCGGCCTCCCAAAGTGCTGAGATTACAGGCATGAGCTACTCCGCCTGGCTAAGAAGGGATATTTTAAATTTTTTAAAAATAAATTAACATACTTTTATAGAGATGGGGTTTCTCTCTGTTGCCCAGGCTGGTCTCAAACTCCTGGGCTCAAGTGATTCTCCCACCTCAGTCTCCCAAAGTACTGAGATTTCAGGTGTGAGCCACGGTGCCTGACCCAAAAGACAGGCTTTTTTTTTTTTTGGCCCCGCCTCCCCAACAGGCTCTTTTTATCACATCAGGAACAGTTGTAGCTATTTATTCACTTCTTAAGCGTACTGATGGGCTCATCATATGAGGCCTCAGATCTCTGCATCTTCTTGGAAAATCCTGGTATGAGCAAATGACATCGTTGAGAGCTTCAGGATAAAGAATCTTTTATTTCAGTTTGCATATCCAGGCTAGTTTACTTATTTATTTATTTATTCATTTAGACAGTCACGCTCTGTCTCCCAGGCTGGAGTGCAGTGGCACAATCTCAGCTCAGTGCAACCTCCACCTCCCAGGTTCAAGCAATTCTGATACCTCAGCCTCCTGAGTAGCTGGGGTTACAGGTGTATACCACAATGCCCAGCTAATCTTTGTGTTTTTTGGTAGAGACAGAGTTTCATCACACTGGCCAGGCTGGTCTCGAACTCCTGACCTCAAGTGATCCACCCGCCTCGGCCTCGCAAGGTGCTGGGATTACAGGCCTGAACCATCACGCCCAGCTGGAAGGTGACTTTTTAAACTTAAATTGTAAAATAATCTTTGAGGAGTGAATTTGACATAAGCAAATTTTCATGCACAAATGCCTTAAAAGGTACACACACTTAATTTCAAAGCAGTGATTTATTTTGATCCTTACCTCATTAATTTTCCTGCTCTCTCAGAAAATAGGTTATTTTATTTAGCAGTGATAATTAAAGCAGTTTGTTGGGAAATAAGCCATTTTCAGTTTATCAGGCTTGGATCTGGAGAATTTTTATGTAAATTAATAGGTATATGTACACATACTTTAAAAATAATGATTTTAGTGAAGTTGAAATTGTAAATGCTTGCTCAATTCACTGAATGCTTTTGTGATGCACTTTATCAAGTACTAACACACTTTCTGATAACAACCTTGTAAGGTAAGTATGCAGACTGTTGTCATTTTCCAGACTAGTAAATTTGGGATTAAAGAGTCCCAGGGTCACCTGTAAAATTGGAGACAGGACTTGAATTCAGAACTTTTGCCTGACTGCAAAGCTGACCTTCATAATAGCTTTGCTCTGTTGCCTGCCTTCTGTGAACAATGCATTTAAAAAAGTAAAGATGGCCGGGCGCGGTGGCTCATGTCTGTAATCCCAGCACTTCAGAGGATGAGGCGGGCGGATCACGAGGTCAAGAGACTGAGACCATCCCGGCCAATAAGGTGAAACCCCGTCTCTACTAAAAATACAAAAATCAGTTGGGTGTGGTGGCGTGTGCCTATAGTCCCAACTACTTGGGAGGCTGAGGCAGGAGAATTGCTTAAACCTGGGAGGTGGAGGTTGCAGTGATTTGGCATGCGCCATTGCACTCTAGCCTGGTGACAGAGTGAGACTGTCCCAAAAAAAAAGGAAAAAAACCCCTCAAGAACAAAGTAAAGATGGACCCTTAGATAATAGCTACTTGATTTTAATTTCCTCTTCCAAATGGTTTTTCCAAATGCAACTGAGTTTTAAATTTGGAGTCATGTCAAAGGGACACATTCTTTGTGTGTTGGCAGAGCCAGCTTCTGCTGTTTAAAAATCTGGACTATCAATTTAAAAGTATAATTAATACATATGCAAAAATGGTATCTTAAGCTGTGGTGCAAGGAAAATAGGTCTTTTTGAATAGCTAATAAGACTTTTTCTTGTTTGTTTTTTAAGGATGCTCTTTTTGCTACTGTGAAACTCAGAACTGGACTTGAGATCCACTGACTGGGCAGATCCTTCTTTTTTTTTTTTTTGAGACAGAGTCTGACTATTGCCCAGGCTGGAGTACAATGGTGTGATCTTGACTCACTGCAACCTCCGCCTCCCAAGTTCAAGCAATTCTCCTGACTCAGCCTCCTGAGTGGCTGGGATTATAGGCGGGTGCCACCATACCCAGCTAATTTTTGTATTTTTAATAGAGACAGGGTTTCACCATGATTTCCAGGCTGGTCTTGAACTCCTGACCTCAG
>PVKP010040834.1:0-19194 GCA_004027715.1 Plecturocebus donacophilus
CTCAGCCTGGTCTTCCCTTAAAGAGCCCAGTATGCAAACAGGGGCTGCAACCATAGCTTCTTAATAACCAATAGCAGCTAAGCCCTAACAACCAATAGCAGCCGAGTTTTAACGACCAATAGCAGGCAAGTAATTCCAACCAACAACAAGCCAAGTCCTAGGTCAAGGCTTGTAACTTGCCCAATAGCAGTCTTGCTCTGCCACAACCAATCGAGCTGTTTCACTCCCTATAAAACCCCCTGTCTAAGAGAAATCAGTGCGACTTCTCCAGCTCCTCCTGTCCGGACTGCAGAACCTCACCCGGGAGCCTGAATAAATTCCCTTGCATTGGATTATCTTGGTGCTGGCCTCAGTTTCTTCATTTTATCCTCGGAAATAAACCTTACAGTGGTTACTTTATCTTATGTAAAATGTAGGTTTACGGAAGATGAGATGAATACATAATTTATTTTTTCCCTACTCTCTTTTTTTTCACATGTAAAATGTGGATTCACTGAGTGCTAATCAAAGCCTTTAAGAATGTAACCATTTTTCTCATTGCCTACCCTCCCTCCTTTTTCCCCTTTCCCTTCACTTGCTCTTTCCTCCGTAAATAGTTAAGTTTCCAAAACCCTCTTTGGAAAAAGGGCAGGTCAAGGATCCTACGTGACTCAAGTTCCTGTTTCCCAGGCATATCCTCAACTGGCAAAATAAACCTCTAACCAATAGAGATCTGTCACTTTTTGGCTTACACTTTGGTGACCAAGAAGGGACTCTGAGTGGAGTTTGGCTCTTGGCCTCCAGCAGCTCTCCTATTGGACTCCTGGTATCACAGCGGGAGCTCTATCACTCTTACAGATGGGATGATTTGCTATGTAAGGTCTGGGAACTTCTCCCTCCAGAGATCCCTGATCTCCCTCAAATTTTCTATTGGGATTTGAGGTTTATTCTACTGCAGAATTCCTTTTCTGGTAGTTTCTGCTTCCATGATGGCACACAGCAGTCTTCAGCTTGGGTCCATCGCCAGGTAAGGAGCCCGTTTCATTTTGGGATTTGGCAACTGAAGATCAAGGTGTATTGTCAGCTGGCTATAACTTCTCCTGCTGCTGAGAGATCTCAATTATATATGAATTGTGTGATCACATTTTCCAGTTTTTCTTTTTAGTTTTTGTCCATCTTTTTATAACCAGGTTGTGGGACAGGACTGGGCTCAGCTCCCTCTCCGGTTTGATGTGCCCAAGGTTCTTGGCCTTTCTTTGCCCCAAGAATGGGGGAAGGGGCCCTGGCAGCCTGCTGAGCTTACCGTTCAAATAAATATCGGACCCAAATAGTTTAGCAGAAAGTGATTTATTAGGCAGAGAGAGAGAAAGAGAGAAAGCTCCCACACTGCCATGGGAGGGGAATCCGAAGGGGCTATCTGCACAGGTAGAGAGGGAAAGACAGCTCCCTATTGTTGTGGGAGGGGATCCCAGAGAGGGAAATCTACGCAGGTAGGGGGCAGTGGGGTTTTAACTTTGAAGTTATTCCTGCCCCATTCATGTTCTTATCCAATGAGAGTTCTTTCAAACTTCCTCTGGAGTGATTGATCTTCGACTCTGATGCTGGATTGGCTGTCCGGCCCAGAACAGAGGCCCTTCCTCCCAGAGCTTTTCGTGGGCTTTTTAAACAAATGAGCACACCTGGAATTTTACCTAGTCTGCGCGCAGGAAAGTTAGACAAAGAACTCTAGGTTCCCAGATGGGGAGGTGGATGGAGGCATGGCGCTGGTAAGTTCTTGCCTTTGAAATCACACCCATGATGGACCCGAGAAGACAGGTTTTTTCCTTAACACAGTCCCTCAGTCTGTCAGATTTTAACAGCTTCTGGTCCCCTCTAATACTGACTGAAACTCTGCAGCTGGAGAAAGTCAATTTCCACCTCTTAAAAACCCTGGCTGGGTAAGAAAGATAAAAAATTTGACTACCTGAGATGTTTCATTTACACAAGACCCTCTTCTCATCCTTTCTTTTGGTGCAATTAATTTAAAGATTTTAGAGATCTCTTATTCTAAACAATTAATGAAGAGATGACATTTTACAAAGGACATGTGACAGTGTGATGGCCAGGCTAAAAAATTCTCTTGATTAAATTAAAAGTGGAAAATCTGACCTAAAACAGTTCTGGTAGGTAAACTTCCTGCAGAGGCTTGGGTTTGCTTCCTGGTCAGAGAAAAACAAGGGTCATTCCACCTGTGACCTAATAGTTAAAATTCTGCACTTTCACAGCCACTGCATGAGTCTGATTCCTGGTCAGGGATCCAGCCCCTCTTGGTTTGATATTTGTGTGACTTTTGGGTATCAATTTATTATTGATCATTCCTACTTTCTTAGCTTTTTGTTTCCTGTCTTTTATCATTTGTCGGGGGCATTTGAGGCTTTGGGGCCTTTGTGTGTGGATGGTCAGCTGAGAGTCTAAGACCCTAAAAATATGGCCTGACAGAAATGTGGGTTATATCCTATTTATTGCTAATGAAACTTTCCTTCGCTGAATGATCTTTGGGGTGATTCTGCATCTTGTTAAAAAATGCTTGCCACCTCTTCAGACACAGCTTGTGCGCCCATGGTTATGTAATAACCTTGGTTAAGGCACTTGGGGGGGATATCTTTTGGTAAAGAAGTTCAAAAGTCAGAAATATCAACTGTTTGTCCCAGCTAAAATCTGATAAGGGATTTGAAAGTATTTCTTTAAAGGGCTCTATAGTCAAAAATTGACTCAATTAAAACTGATATTTAGGCTATGCATGTATTTACTTACTGCTTTAAGGTCTCTGTTCTCTGTGTAAAAATTTCTTAGGCAACTAAATTTCTTCTTAAACCTGTGCTAGCTAGCATGTGCACTCCTTTGTCTCTCTAATTCTATTGCCCTTTCCTTCCTCTTGCCACCCTCACTGTCACATAAGAAGACAAAAAAAAAAAAAAAAAAGAAACAGACCTCTAACAGCCTGGGATTTTTAAAGAAAAAACGGAAAAGATGCCACAGACTCACTTATAGGAGAAACTGCTATTTTTTTTTTTCCTGAGCAAATCCCAAGAGTTGAAAATGGACAGGGCCCTCTCAGATCTAAAACTCTGCTCTCCTTTGCATTGCATTACCAGAAATTTCTCCTTCTGAAGTTACTAGAAATTCCTTTTTACTGTGAAAAACTTGCCTTTGGTGTGTATAATGGCGAGGTAATGGGCTGATCACACAGTGGGCTGATTGGTGTTGGGTTGCCCACCAGCCTCAGGGGGAATGTATTTGTAGCAAAATGCACTGGCAAAAACAAAGCATGTCCTGATCCCCATGGTGTTTACCTCTTTTGGGGAACCCAAGATTTCATGTGAGTTATGCTTTGAATTCAATGGTCCAGATAAAAAAAAATAGAGACTAAATTAAAAGCACCTAGCTAAATGAAATTGATCACCTTATAAAAGCCTATGATAAATTTATATAATTTCATGTTATCTTCACATCCATGTTTTTAATCTTCCTTTAACACAACCAAATTTAAAAAGCTGAAATTCCCTGTCTCTCTCTGTATTTTGAGATGCAAATCCTCTATCTTGTTTCAACTGAGAGTTATCACTTTAGAAATGGAAATTTAGGGTTGCTTAGCTAACAGTTGCCTAGAGCAATAAAATAGGTAATGAGAACAGTGAATAAAAAGCTATTTAAAACTGGTAAATGAAAAATGGTATGGATCTATAAGATCTGCTTCTGTCCCTGTGTCTGTGTGTCTATATATATATATATTTTGTTTGTTTGTTTGTTTGTTTGTTTTTTATTGCATTTTAGGTTTTGGGGTACATGTGAAGAACATGCAAGATTGTCACATAGGTACACACATGGCGGTGTGATTTGCTGCCTTCCTCCCCATCACCTGTATCTGGCATTTCTCCCCAATATTTATATATGTTACCTGTATGTGATGTTTCATTACCAAAATATGTGAAAGAGCTCTAATTAATTGGCTTAAAGAAAAAGTAAACACTTAAATATTTTATGAGAGAAATAGAAATCTTACTCAAACAACTTTTAGTTCATGTGACTTTAGTAATCTTTAACAAATAAAGACAATTTAAAAATTATTGGTGAAATAAAATAGAAACCTCTTCAGAATTTAATTTAGACATTTTGTCTGAGTCTGTTGGCCTTATTGTTCAGATATTATTTCTGCTAGGTGTTTTAAGATCATAAAATGTGTTTTTATGACAATTTTTGACACTTAACTTGTCTATAAACTATGTTTTTAGATTTGAGACTTTAGGATACAATGAACCTTAGCTCCAGGCATTATCCTTTGTCTTGGACTCTGTATCTGGTGCTTAATTAGAGTTACTTACTTCCTCAATTTTTCACTAAGAGTAAGAATTACTAAGAAGTAACATTATAATTAATGTATGTAATTAAAACTACTAGCTATGACCGGGCATGGTGGCTCACGCCTGTAATGCCATTACTTTGGGAGGGTGAGGCGAGTGGATCACCTAAGGTCAGGAGTTGGAGACCAGCCTGCCCAACATGGCAAAATCCCGTCTCTACTAAAAATACAGAAAGTTAGGTGTGGTGACATGCACCTGTAATCCCAGCTACTCGGGAGGCTGAGGCAGGAGAATCACTTGAACTCAGGAGGCTGAGGTTGCAGTGAACCAAGGGGGACAAGAGAAAAACTCTGTCTCAAAAAAAAAACCCAAACAACTACCAGCTATAAGAGAAACAATTCTATATGCAAAGCGTATAAAGTTGTTTGTGTTTTTGATAAAAAGCTTCCAAGAGGGCATGGGAATATGGTTTCTGTTTAAAAGAAAGTAATTTTTCCCAGTGTAGAGATCTTTTCAAATCAATTTTTAAAATTAAAGTTTTAAAAAATTAGTTATTAAATTAATTAATTAAAGTTTTTTTTTTTTAGTAAAAAAAAAACTAAATATAGGAAGTTGGAAAAGTAAATTTTTGTTCTAGGCTAAACTGATAGGACAAGACTAAAGATTTAAGCAAGTTGTACCATGTTTGTGGAAGACTGATCTTGTGGAAGGAATTCTGTGTATGATTCTTTTTCTTTTTTCTTTTCTCTCTTTTTTTTTTTCAAGACAAGGTCTCACTTTGTCACCCAGGCTGGAGTGCAATGGCGTGATTTCAGCTCGCTGCAACCTCTACCTCCCAGGTTCAAGTGATTCTCATGCCTCAGCCTCCCAAGTATCTGGGATTACAGGTGTGTGTTACCCCACCTGGCTAATTTTTGTACTTTTAGTAGAGTTGAGGTTTTGCCGTGTTGGCCAGGCTTCGTGACCTCCTGGCCTCAAGTGATCCACCCACCTTGGTCTTCCAAAGTGGTGGGATTATAGATATGAGCCACCACACTTGGCCATTCTCAATTTTTATCAATATATGAATCAATCAGTACTTCTGAATGCTATTTCCCCAAAACAGATATTTAAAACCTTGGAAAAAATATTGCTAGTGACCTTTCCCAATAAGTAACAAGATTAACAATCCAAATACCTACCATGTACAATCCTCAAGTCCAAGAAAGAACCAGACGAAAGTTTTTTGTTTTTTTTAATTTTTAATTTTTGCCATCTGTCTATTGACAAGCTGTGGGTACCTAGGAGAAGAAAGAGAGGTTACTTTTCACTTTCAGATAGGAATGCAGAGATACAAAAGTAGTTTATATGTGTAGCTTCACTCAAATAGTAGTTCACTCTGGTTTTCGAAACTGAAATCTATGTAATTTTCTCTGAATCTAAGTTATCTATTGTATAATTACCTACCAAGCAATTAAATAGTTATCAAGAAAACAATGGCAATTTAGATATGATCTTAAGGGCATGACTTGCTTTTTGTGTGATATGTTGAAACAACTGAATTTCCTTTAGGTTCTCTTTTATCGTGGATGAGACTGCGTAAGTTCCCCATACTCCTGTGGTGAGCAGCTGTGGCTCAGTTTCGAGTTTGATTGCAGCTCTTGGAGGCGTGGGTATCACTGTGTCTCTGTGCCACAGAAGTAGGTTTCTGAGTAACTGAGCTGGGTAGCTATAACATACAGGGAGCTTTGCTGCTTTTTTTCATTAAATGTGGCATCTATTTTGTCATGAGTCTTCAGTTGTTCACCTTTCAGTAACATCATCAGGAAGATGGGTGCTTTGCCATGCTTCTGCCTGTACCAGTGTATTTAATATAAAGCCTTTGAGGAACTGCAGTTGATGATAGCATCCTTCCCTTCTTGGAGGGTCATGGCTTGAGGACTCTGCACTGGTTGTTGGCTTCTCACCCATGATCAGAAAGACAAAGGACATAGGAAATCCTCATGAGATGCTCAGTCTTATAAAAGGAGGGTGATTTTCTCCTTTCCCTCCTTATTTAAAACATTAAGCATCACCACACAATTAAAGTACATTTTCCACGCTTCTTAGGTCTAGTTCTTAAAAGGGCCCTTCCCAAGAGAGAAAGCTATTGTCATTAAGGTGCTGTCATATCACAACCTCTTCCAGACTGAATCGTGTATTCACAGGTGAACTGCTACAACAAGATGCCTGAAAGCACTTTCAGGAGAGTCTCCATCCTTGGCCTCCCAGAATATCCAGTGTGTCAGTCAGCCTCTGAATGGGCTTCCTTAGTAGGAGTTGCTTTGAACTCAGAATGAGGCCTATTGCAATTGTTTCCAGGATATTGCTACTTTGGGGGCAACCAATCAGAGACACATCACAACAATTTAACTGCACAGAACTAAATGCTTCTGTCTAGAATACTTTTTAAACAGGACTCCCCTGGGGCCAGACTGAGGAATGTTGATTAAAATGTGGATTGTGGCTTTTCTTGAGTATGTTTTCATCCAAGATAGGTTTTTTTCTTGCTTTAAGAAGGGCCTATCAATATACTGTGTTACAGAAAGAATTACTCCAGAATTAAGGAAAAAAGAAGTATCAAGGGAAATTTTATTAAATATGTATATATATATATATATATATATATACACACACACACACACCCCACACACATATATAAGTATGTGAACTCAGAGTACTCTTTCAAATGGTGACATTTCATTATACTATTTACTTGTGCAGATTTTTTTTAGTGCTCATCATTGTCTTCAAGATAATGTAATGTACAAATATCTTATAATGGCTTTTAATTATTTTCATAAAGTGGTTTCTGCTTATTGCTTTAGTTTTATATTTACTGATATACATTTTGAGTTGTATGCTCTGGCCATTCTGAAGTAGTTTAATGTTATTCTCTTAAACTAAATATTGATTTCATGTCTTTGTACATTCTATTTATCTTTTTCTGTAATACCCTTTATCAGAATCCATTTTTGGCTGTTTTACAGATCTTAACTTAGATACTACCTCCCATAGGCAGCTTTCCCTTACATTCAAGTTTCCAAGTTAAATGCCACTGTTAGGTGGTCATATTCTACTCTTTTCCTATGATAGCTTTTATTATACTATACTGTCATACACTGTGCAATATTACATGCTCCCTGAAGGCGGAAACAATGCTTTATTCTTCCCACTTGCCTCTATTCTTTTCAAGTCCAAGACACATATTTGGTATCAAATGAATAATCTTATGCAGTGAAATCTCAAGTAAATAGAACACATATTTGGTAACCTCACAAATATTATGGTTACTCATTTATAAACCTGAGAATTAAGACACAACTACTTTGCAGTGGTGGTTTGAACATTTTATGACGTATATAATTTTAATCATAGCATAATTCTGGCTTTTAGTACTCAGATTCACTGTGTTCTCTGTCGCCTTGTACGTGCTGTTTCTAGCTTTAAGATCACTTTCACCACCTTCTCTGTCTTTCAACTTGATTGACTCCTACTAAATCTTTAGGTCTCAGCATAGGCAAGACATATTCCAGGCTGTCCCTGACTCACCACCAAGGCTAAGATGGGGGTGGGGCTTTCCATATGCTTTCACACCACCCTTTGCTTTCCCAAGGTTGGCCCCATTTCACTTTACTCTGTCTGATTAGCTGCCTCCATAAACTAACTAGACTACAAATTTAGTGAAAGAAGATACTATGTATTTTTCCATAGCTCTTTATTCCCAGCATGTAACATTTATGCAGAACTCATCAGGCACCCAATGAACAATTGCTAATTGATAAAATGAATAAAACTTGAGATCTATGTTAGCTGGAAATCATTATCCTTGCATTACAGATGAATGTCCTGACATAAAATGTTAAGAACTTGATTCACTTGCTCAAGAAGCCATAACACACTTATGGCTAGAACAATGCTAGAAAGTAGCTTTTTCCAATGCTGTTTCCCAAATATACTAGATAAGAAAATAATATAAATGAATAATTGTGAGAATGAGTGAAATGTGAAAGTTGAAGCAGCACGAAGAGCTTGAACAAAAATGCAGGGATGAGATTGGATGTAGTATTCCCTTTTCTGGTATGACTCTGTGTTGCCTTAGAAGGTTAGAGACAGCATCAACATATTCCCTCCCAATTATGCAAGACATGAAATGGAGTAAATGTAACAGGAGTTAGAGTGAAAAATGTCCATTGTAACAGAACTTTATAATAATTTATAGATCATGTTAAATATACCTGAAAATTAAAAAAGCTGATTTATTGTCTTAGGATATTTCAAATAGTTTTGTTAAGACCAGGGATATATCGTAACTGAACTGATTATTCACCTGAATTTTGTATTTTTTGAAATTGAAATGAAATGATTCATCAAAGCTACATTTCTCTACACCCTGCTAGAAGACAGCAACAACTGTCATGTGCCTGCACTTTTGCTGGGATCTGTGGCTACAGCTTTGAATTTGGGAACAGGCTCTGGGTACCTGTGAGCAATGAGTATCCACAGCAGACTATTCACTCAGAGTAGCTGAGGCTCTAGAGTGGGAGCCTGAGATGTGCATGAAACACCCTAAGTATGAAGACTGATGCTTAATATTCCTTCCTGCTTGTCATTCTCAGCTACATGCATTATGAAAAGGATCTTGGAGTTTTTTCTGCCTAAGCCAATGTAAGCCATAAAAAGAGTGGAAAAAAATGCTGCATGTGATATTCGTGCTCCCAGATATGGAAGGATAATAAATCTAATTCACATTGAATTAGCTTTACATCCATGTTCAGAAATATAGAATTAAATATGAGAGAATTGATCACCTATAGACTTTACCTTATAGTTACACCAACCCCATGAAGATCCCTAGATGAACCAAGCTAAGCCAACCTAAATATCACCTCTATTCTGATCAGAAATGTCTTCAGCATTTCTGAAATCACTCTCCCTGAAGTCACTGTTCAGACAAAGCCATAAGTAATGAGATTTACAGAGGCTTCTACATGCTTCTTGGGAAGTATCCTGAATGTCTGTATCTTCTCACTGTAAAGATCTCAGCTTCAGAAAATCAGTCTATGAGGAACAAGTTCTAATCATTTATCTGCAAATATGATATACATATGAAACCATAATTTCATTTTTCATTCTCTGCAAGTGATAATCGCACTCTTCTTTAGGTCAATGATGAAGAAATATATGCCAAGAATTTTAAAAATTGCTATCTTTTCAAAAGTATGACTCTTATTAAGAGCTTCTGTAGGAAGGGTCTATCATTGGTGGTTTGGGGCGTAGGTGACCATGAACTCTATTTTCTCACAAAGTTAATGATACTGAGCAAATCCCTGAACTCCCACAGCCTGTTTTCTCTACTAAAATATGGATTATTCTAATAGTTGTCTTAAATAATTATTAGGAGGATTAGTGTAATACATGTAAAACAGGTGGAATAATAGAAGTTCAACATAGTCTAGACATGATTACCATTATACAGCAGTGTGCTCTAAGTGATAAAATTGTTTCTCATGGAGGTACAAGGTAACAATTCTGATATCACTGTGCATGTTTAATGGAATTAGACTATGATGTGCCTGAATAGTGGGTAGTGATGAATAGTGGGTAGTGGATAATGATGTACGTAAATAGTGGGTAGCAAAAATTCTTTGCTTGACTAAAGCTAAGTTTCTCCTTAGCTCATCTGTTCACTTTCTTGTAAAATCTAGTTTTAATAAGAATCCTTCCAAGTCAGTTTAGAAAGAACCCACACTCTTCCCCTGCTGCCCCTGCCATCCTCCACTTGATATCTGATTACACTCCATATCTAATTGGGTTCCTCATCCTCTACCAACCCCCAGGTGATTGAGGTCTGATCACCCTGACCTGTCTTCAGCAAGGATCCTGCTTGGTCGGTCTAGCCAGAATATCCCTTGCTTCTAATGTTTCTTCTTAGTAATTTCTCATCCACTGACCCCCAACCTGCCCCTTGGCTAGAAATTTCCATTTGCCTATGCTGTATTCAGAGTCGAATCCAATTCTTTTCCCTCACTGCAAAATCTTGTTGCAGTGGTCTCTATACCTATCATGATGGTCCTAAATAAATTCTACCTCACCATGTTTTAACAAGTATTACTGAATAACTGTTTTTTTAACAGTGAGAGCCAGGCTGCACACTCCTGTGGTGGGAATTTGTGGATAAGCAAGAGGGGGAAAAGGCTAGTGTGATCTGCATGGTAATAATTTAGCACTGGAGACATTGCTAAGAACTAATGTTTAATTTAAAATAGATACAGATGGTTATACTGCATATAGAAATATTTCTAGATATGCAGATACACACAGGTTAGTATTCACACATGAAATTCTTTGCTCAGAAATGCCTGTAAGCTGAGAAAGCCTAAAAGAAACGACATCTCAGGAAATGTTATTCACTGGAAGAACCTGCAGTAGGATCTTAGTTTTCCCATTCCAAACACACATTCTTGGCCCTTAGGATACAAGGGAGACAGGGCACCCTCGTTCCAGAAGCTAGCAGAAACAAAGCCTCACCAGAGATTTATCTTTAGCTGAATCAGCAACCTCTTTCTGAAAGCAGAAAAGGAGAGTGGTAGCTGGACGCGGTGGATCACGGCTGTAATCCCAGCACTTTGGGAGGCCGAGGTGGGCGGATTGCCTGAGCTCAGGAGTTTGCTACCATCCTGGCCAACATGGTGAAACCCTATCTGTACTAAAATACAAAAAAAAAAAAAAAAAAAAAAAAAAAAAAAAAAAAAAAAAAAAAAAAAAAATAGCTGGGCGTGGCGGCATGCGCCTCTTGTTCCAGCTACTTGGGAGGCTGAGGAAAGAGAATTGCTTGAACCCGCAAGGCAGAGGTTGCAGTGAGTGGAGATCGTGCCACTGCACTCCAGCCTGGGTGACAGAGCGAGACGCTATATCAAAACAAACAAACAAATAAAAAATGAGGAGTGGTTAGACTCATAGACACTCTAAAACTCAGGTAACTTTCTTAACTTGTCTGTAAGGCTTGTCATGTATCAGTCTTTCTTTAACCCAACTTGCCTCACCTACTTCAAAGCATGATCTCTCATACTGCCATGTGTAAATGAAGGCGAGTCTGTGTGCCTCCCAGTTGGAGACCCCAAAGCAGGTTTGAGTACGGGCTGCAGGTGCCTGAAGAGCACTGTGCTCTTGCTGCACAGAGGTACACTGCAGAGTCTCCAGGCTGGGAGGCCGCAATGTGCAGAGAGAGGTGCTTGGCACTTTTATTTAAGAAGACTGTGAATCTTCCATCTTCATTTTTATTCGTAACTGAACGTATAGATATCAGGATTGCAGGACCTTCAGCAGGATATTTTTTGTACCATAGGAAATAATCAAACATGTTGTTAGTATAGTCACAATTCAGAATAGAAAGTCCTCCTTCCTGGACACTCAGGAATGGTGTATTTTGCTTAACTTGCTGGTCATCATTCTTCTGCTGACTATTTACCCCTATTTGGAAAGAGAGCAACAGATTATCAGTTTTATTCTTAATGTCCCCACAGGAAACCATCATGATCAAGAAAACAAACAAAACTTCTCCAATTATCTCCCAGCCTTCTAGTGTTCCTTGTAGCTTTTCCTACTATATTCAAACCTCCCATGCACAACTCACAGTCTGACTGAAGCCACAGAATCAGCAATGATGCCCCCAGGAGCATGCCCATCCCTCCACCGGAGATGCAGATTGTTGTGTCTCCTGCCCAGAAAGCTGCAAATCTGACTTGAACCTCCTGTGCTTTATTCATGTCCTTTCACAGAACCTTCATTTCAGATATGAACAACCCTGTTTGTAACTAAAGTTATTTATCGTTATGAAAGGAAGCACTGCCCCCTTTAGTTCAAATGTAGAAAGTTTCTGTAAATGTGTTTCTGTATTTCCCAAAGATGATTTTATAATGCCTTCTCTGTAAAAAGTTAAGAAATAAGACATAGAGAAGAAAAAGTTTTTCAAGAACACGAACACACACACACACACACACACACACACACACACACACACACACAGAGCAATAGTAGAAAATGATACCTGGAAATTAGAGAATTACATAAGGTCAAATGATTGGCACCTTGTCAACTGGCATACTAAAGCAGACATCTCGTTTAAAAACATCAATAAGGATTGATGCTTATTGGGGACACATATGAGTATGATATTTTATTTAATACAATGATTATTTAGAACACAGAGAAGTTTTGTAGCTTAGTCTTTAATATAATTCTAATACTGTCTTCAAATGCATCCATATTTTCTAAATAAATAGCACAAAATAATTAAATTCTGGGTACCTCTCTTTAAAACACAAATCATCACAACAGAATTTATCTTCTGTATTAGATCACTTTCAGAACTGAAATTATGTCTTTTGGAACTTGAATGAGATCATTTAGTGTGTTCTGTATTTTAAAATGAGGAAAACAGTGACTTAATCCTGTAAAGTCGATAGACAATATATATATTCATGAAAGTTACTTGAAGATGCCAAAAAGGCAACGTAGCTGCTTACCTTCACTCTTGGTCCACAGGTAGTGTATTTCTCTATGGTTTACTATGATGGAGGAAGGAAGAAGAATCAATTGTACTTTTAATGCTGAATTCGTAGAGTAACTAGTGATTTCAGCTAAGATTAAATTCCAAAATATTTTTTGAAATTATTTTTAGCAAAGACAAATAACATAATAAAATAATGTTTGATGCATATTTTAATATGGTAATAAACATTTTGAATTTTCACTTGAAGAATAATAAAATGAATATTCAGAAAAATTAAAATGCCTGTATTAAAAGTGTATTAAGTCCATTAAAATATTAAGTCTGGCTGGGCACCATGACTCACACTTATAATCCCAGCACTTTGAGGGGCCAAAGGGGATGGATCACCTGAGGTCAGGAGTTCAAGACCAGCCTGGCCAACATGGCAAATCCCCATCTCTACTAAAAATACGAAATTAGCTGGGCATGCTAGTGCCTGCCTGCAATCCCAGCTGCTTGGGAGGCTGAGGCAAGAGAATCGCTTGAACCTGGGAGGCAGAGGTTGCAGTGAGCTGAGATCGTGCCATTGCACTCCAGCTTGGACAACAAGAGTGAAACTCCATACACACACACACACACACACACACACACACACACACACACATATATTCTATTAATATATATATTCTGTTTCTATATATATTCTATTTATATATGTGTGTGTATGTATATATATATATATATTCTATTAAAAGTGATTGATTCGGGAGAAGCTGATAAATTGTCCATGTTGCATATTATATACTTTAAACCTGTATGATTTGTACTTTCTAGTGAAGAAATTTTCACTGATTTATTTATGTATTTATATATCAACATTAATTTAGTTTTTATGCAATACCTGGCACTGTGCTTGTCTTAGAATCTCAAATATGGTTATGGAACAATCTTCGTTCATAAATACCTGATAGTCTGAAGAGAAAGACAAATGTGTAACACATACTTACGACATAGCATGAGACATGAGGGTTTTTATGAGGAAAACATAATGGTGATCCATTAGTTCTGCTGAGGAGGTTAGCAGTGTGGAGTCAGGGAAGACCTCACAAAGGTTGTGCTCTTCAGTGGGGCCTTAAGAGATAAAGGAAGATTGATAAGTTGGCTGTGTAGGAAAAGGGCTTTCCAGACAAAGGTATCTGCAATTTTAAAGGCACACAAATTATAGCCAGGAGAGCTCAGCAAATGCACTCAGTTCATTGTAGCTGGATTTCAGTGTCTGTGCGTGGGAAATTTATGACTTGATATTAGGAAGGGTGGTCACATGCAAAAACATGAGAATCCATGCATGAATCATGTAGAAGGCTGATTTTCCAGGTCCATGGGGCCTAGCGGACTGTAGTACTCTCTCTTTTGCTGTCTGTCATACACACACGTACACATACACATACACATACACACACACACACACACCCCTTTTAGGCAACAAAAGTACAAAATACACAATGCACAGATGCACCACAAGCCCCATGTTGAATCATTGGACATGAATGACTCTTTGTCTTGCAGAAAACTCTTTGTCTAACAGAAAACTGTTTTATTTGGGAGTGGTGTTGGTGCAAGTTTTTTCAGCAAGCTTTGAAGCTGACTGTGGCTTATTGGTGGCTCACAATTTTATATTTGTGGTGAATTCACCTTGTCACCTGTGTGTGTGTGTGTGTGAGAGAGAGAGAGAGAGAGAGAGAATGAGAGAGAGAGAGTATTACAGTTCACTAGGCCCCCTGGACCTGAGGTGATTCTCCTCCTCCTGGGATATCTATGCTGGAACCAGGAGAGGTTCTCACACTGAAGACTGTGTCATTAAAGTGATTCTAAATTATATCACAGAACGATTAGAATAAAGTAGAACTTATTTTTTTCTACTGAGAGTGGTGAACATTACAAGAACTGATGATGGGTCAGCCACACAAGAGCAAGAGGTTGCATTCTGAAGGTGGAAAAAGATTCCAAGTGTTTTGAGCTTATGGGAGAGCAGAAGATAAGCCTATAAATTTACTAAATGCTGTGCTCCATCAGACACCTTCCACATTAATGCAAAAAGTGGCTGTCATTGCTCAAAGCACATTATAAAAGTCACGTTGACACTTCTGTTCCCAGGGAAGCAACCACTCTAAAGAGCATGAAACTTGGCCTTATTCTGTTTTTATGATAAGCCCCTTGCAGAATCAGTGGATTCTGATTCTGCAAGGGGCTTGTCATAAAAACAACATCAGTGGGTGACACAGCTGTCTCTGCACAAGACATTAGTTGGGGGAGGGGTGGAGATACTTGTCATAGCATATCCACATTCATATTTGGTTAGACTGAACTGAGTCACCAGATGTGTTTAGAGAAGTCTGTCTTCCCTAATAAAGACTACTCAGTTATACTACCAGGTATTTCTGAAACATGGGAGTGGTGTTATTCCTTTGATATCTTTACTATAGCAACCCAGAATTAGATTGACATATGTTAAATTATTCATAAAGTTTTAAGTAATTTCTTCCTCATGATAATTTTTTAATTAAAAATAATTCCTACATCTTCACATAGTGATAAATTTGATTCTTTATACCCAGTGTTTCGTGGAAATGCAGGAGACCATGGACTGCATCCCATTTTCCCTTTCTTCTTTCCCTTGCAATTCACATTGCTACATGTGTTCTTTTAAGGTCTACTCTTTTTCTGTTAAGACTAAACTTCTGATTGTTCTTTCTCCCAAGAGATATCTGGATACACAGTTTTTAAAGACAGAAAAACTTTCCATTGTATTAATTTATATTTGCCTAGTGCATCAATCAGGATACAGTCAAGTGCAGGAAAGTCACCATGAGTTGTATGGGATAAGGGCTTAATTATAGGAATTTAGCTTTATATGATTGTGAAAGGAGACAGGGAAGTGAAGGTCTACGGGCTGTGGGAAGGCCAGAGAAGGAAAGCCTAACCAGTCAATCTGAGAAACCAAGCATTTGCAGCTGCTGAAGTGTGATTTGAAGGGAAAGTTCAAGGAGAAGTCTAAGCAAGCTTTTGCCTTTGTGTGGTTACTGTCTCCATTCATCTCTTGCCAGGCATCTGAAGGTGACTGGCCAACAGGAAGGCATGCTAGACATGGATTGTAACAGAATAAGGATAAGCTGGAACCGCTGGGCATTTCCGTGTCTATTTGTCACATATGGCCAATGACTCTTCAGAGAGCAGTGGCTACTGTTTCACTTTTGCCTTCCATATCTCACACACATTTCTCTTTGGCCAATTTTATCCTGCTACCATACAAAGAAGGAAACTCTGGGAAACTTGGTTCTCTGTTTAATTCAGTACAAACCACCATTGTGTACCTCCTTATAAACTTTCCATTATGTCATACCTCATTTGATCATATTAACTTCCATATAAGACAATAGTAAAATAATTATTCTACCTAATATGATGCAATTATCTTCAATGCAATTGAAAGCATGCTAACCTTTTCACCAAAAGAAAATGCAAGGACCCTTGTGTCGCTTTATACATCTTTAAATAAAAGTTTATTCTTTTTCTAGTTGAGTCATACTTCTCCATTGATAACCTGTAAATAAAAATGCGTACTATTGTGAAGAGTAGAATAATAAAAGAAATAAAAAGAATGGGTTATAATCCCCCTCCCCAACACACACACAGATATCAAAGTAAGGAAGATGTACCCATAAGTACTTCAGCTCTTGTTTCTGTCACTGGTCATGAGGTTGTAGCTGGGATGCACAATTTCATTCTTCTGCTGTCATTCATTATTGTTTTTTGCCCTCAGCAAGCATGTTCCCTTGTCTGGTGGGATGAAGACCTCAAGATGTCTTTAGCAGTCCTGCTTATATTGAGTTGCTGTAGTTTTCCATAAAATTTTATCATCATTCATGATGGGAATAAGAGTTTCCACAGACATACTCTTCTTTACCCTGCTGTATTGTAGCAAACCATTTCTCCATGAAAGGCAGCTTCAATCATCTCAGCTAGTAGAATAACCCCCTTCTTTGCTTGTGGTTGACTGGAATAAGGAGTCCATACCATTCTCTTGCATATACTATCATGTCAAGTTAGTTTTGCCCAGCCCAGCTGCTCAGGTATCTAACTATGTGGATCAAATGCACAGTGATCTTCAGGCCTCCATAGGCTGTCCCCAAATTTGCAACTGGGCCACATACATTTCCTGGCTCCTGAAGAGGGCTGGAGCATTTGCTAGGCTTTCTCATCCATGATTTCAGAAAAACTTGAGGGAAATGCAATTGACCCTTTGAAAAACAAAAGCAAAGCTGATTTTAAGGGTTTTTTTCTTTTTCCTTGATTTTCAGCAGTTTTACTCTGATGTGTAGAAGTATGCTTTTCTCTTGTTCTCTGTGTGTGTGTGGGTTTTATATTAACCCTGTTTGGAATTTGCAGAGTTCCTTGAATCGGTGAGACATATCAAATTGGAAATTTCCAGTGATTATTTCTTCGGATTGTTTTAGTTTCATTTTCTCTCTCCTCTCTGTGGCACCAATTACACATATATTAGGTCATTTGAATTACCTCACATCATTTGTATGCTCAGATCTGTTTTTTAATTTTTTTTCTTTATTTGACTTAAAGTCATTTCATGTTGATTTGTCTTTACATTCACTAATCCTGTGTCCCTCTTCCAGTTTGATATTAAACCTACTCAATGGCTTCTTAATTTCAGATATTGTATTTTGTATTCTATAATGTCCATGTAATTTTTAAATATATGCTAAGTAATTGTTGTAATATTCTGTCAAAATGTTATTGAAATAATTTCCTATTGAAAATTTTGATTTACTTTATTCATGTTTCCTTAATTTTTAAAACATATTAATTATAGTTATTTTTAAATTCTTATGTGTTAACTCCACATTGAAATCATTTGTGGGTCTGGTTCTATTTATTATATTGTCTTGTGGTTTCTGGCCCTTGTTCTTGCTTCATTACATTTTATGTACACTATACAATCTGGGTATTAATATATAAAATCTGTAGATTATTTTGTTTTCCTTTAAAAATGTTAATTTTGTTAAATTACCAGGAGATCACTCTGATACTGTTGAAACTTACTTAAATCTCTGTGAGGGGAGGGGTTTTTTCCTCAATTATTATTTTTGTCTTAGAACATAGCCTTGACTCTTAGCATGTAATCCCTACTCTAGTGAGTTGATTGAAAGCCCAAGGTATTTCCCAAGGTTTCTTCACTCTGACTAGGCCAGAGCGCCAGTGTCTTCTGGTACAGTGCAACCCCTGAAATCTCTATGGAGCTTTTAGATCCCCAGAAGTTGTTTTCTGTGAGGCTTTCCAAAGTCTCTCCCTGTGCCTGTGCAATTCATGTGTAAGCTCTGCAAACATACTACACAGATTTTAAGACCCTCTTACATGAGATTCTCTCTAGGACACTTTTCTTCAAATCACAGTTATATTCATAGCCATAATTCTATCTGTTTTTTCCACCCAGTAAGGCTGCCACTCTCTTCTAGGGCTCCAAGTTCGTGTGCTGAGGCTTAGAACATACCCACAAGGGAGAAATGCTGAGTGAATGTGGGAGTCACTTTGCAGTTTTTCCCTTTCCCAAGAATTGCAAACTTTCACTGTCTTCTCTCCTTAAAAGGAATTGTTTCATATGTCTTTTCAGTTTTGTAGTCGTTTATAGGTAGAAGATAACTCCACTATCAGCTATACTGCAAAAATCAGAAAATCTTTGTTTCTTTAAGACAATGCTTTCTTATATATTTTCTCCCTTTTAAAGGCAATTGTCAGATTTATTCATTAGTCAAAATGTATCATGTTTATGTATCATATTTCTCATACCTTATACAACTTATTTAGAAATGCATTAGGATCTCTAAAGAGATCCTTAAAAGAAATTAGGATCTCTAAAGAACTAACATTTTCTTATCACCAATTAGTTGCATGATTCTTTGTATTAGTGCAGTTATCCCTATCTGTGCTCTGTTAGAACGTAAATATGCTTAGTAATTTTGTTCCCCATCTCCTACACCTTACCATATTATGATTTACAGACAATTCATTTCAAGATTCTTGTTTAAGTCTCCCATGAAATGGGAGTCACTTATGTACATTATTTAATAACTTGAAAATTATATTTTATGTCTTAAATTTGCTATAATCTGCCTTGCTTCCTGCCTATATATGTATGCTGTTCCTCAAATTGGAGTACCTTCCCTCATCCGCTTTTGTTCTTCAGTCTGATTAAGTCCTACTAAACTGCCAGATTTTGAGCTGAGGCTTCATATACTCCAGAAAGCTTTTTTTTTTTTTAAACAGACATCTATTTGTTTTCTTTTTTTTTTT
>PVKP010040835.1:0-19169 GCA_004027715.1 Plecturocebus donacophilus
AAAAAAAAAAAAAAAAAAAAAAAGATTATTCATCATGCTGAAGTGGGTTTTATCCCTGGGATGCAAAGATGGTTCAACCTATGCAAATCAATCAATGTGATATCATATCAACAGAATGAAGGACAAAAGATATATAATCATTTTAATTGATGCTGAAAAAGCATTTGATTAAATTCAACATCCCTTCATGATAAAAACCCTCAAAAATCTGGGGATATAAAGAACATAACTCAGCATAAAGCCATATACCACAGACCCACTACCAGTATTGTAGTGAATGAAGAAAAAATGATAGTTTTTTTCTATAAGATCAACAAGGATTTTCCCTTCCACCACTTTTATTCAGCAGAGTATGGAAGTTCTAGCTAGAAAATCAGACAAGAGCATTATAAAAAGGACATCCAAATTGGAAAAGAAAAAGTCAAATTATCTTTCTTTGCAGATGATATGATCTTATATTTGCTAAAACCTCAAAATTCCACAAATAAACTATTAGAACTGATAAATTCAGTAAAGTTGCAGGATACAAAATCAACATACAAAAATTGGTAGCATTTCTATATACTACCAGTGAACAATATGAAAAAGAACTAGAAAACTAATCCCATTTACAATAACCACAAATAAAATTAAATGCCTAGGAATCAACTAAAGAAGTGAAATCTCTTTACAATGAAAATTAAAATGGATGACAGAAATTGAAAAACAACAACAACAAAAAATGTGGAAATGGAAAGATATTTCATGTTCGTGGATTGGAAGAATCAATATTGTTAAAATGTCCATACTATCCAACACAATCTATAAATTTAATGCAATCCCTATCAAAATACCAATGATATTCTTCATGGAAATAGAACAAAAAATCCTAAAATCTATATGGAACCACAAAAGACCTAGAATAGCCAATACTGTCCTGAGCAAAAAGATCAGAAGTAGAGGAATCACATTATCTGACTTCAAATTGTACTACTGAGCTACAGTAAACCAAAGTAGCACCATACTGGCATAAAAACAAACACACAGACCAAGGGAACAGAAATGAGAACCCAGAAACAACACACACCTCCACTGAACTCATTTTTGACAAAGGTGCCAAGAACATACACTGGAAAATATTCAGTTTCTTCAATAAATGGTCTTGGGAAAACTGCATATCCGTTTGCAGAAAAATGAAACTAGACCCCTATCTATTTATATATACAAAAATCAAATTAAAATTGATTAACAACTTAAATCTAAGACCTCAAATTATGAAACTACTACAAGAAAACATTGGAGAAACTCTCCAGGACATTGGTCTGAGCAAAAATTTATTAAGTAATACCTGACAAGCACAGTCAACAAAACCAAAAATGGACAAATCAGATCACATCAAGTTAAAAAGTCCTCTGCACAGAAAATGAAACAATTCTCAAAGTGAAGAGACAACCCACAGAATGGGAGAAAATATTTGCAAACTACCCATCTGACAAGGAATTAATAACTAGAATATAAAAGGAATTCAAGAAACTCTCTGGGAAAAAAAAATCTAATAATCTGATTTTTTTTAAATGGGCAAAATATTTGAATAGACATTTCTCAAAAGAAGACATACACATGACAAATGGGCATATGGAAATGTGCTCAACACCACTGATATTATAGAAATGCAGATCTAAACTACAGTGAAATATCATCTCATCCCAGTTAAAATGGTTTTTATCCAAAAGACAGGCAATAACAAATCCTGGCAAAGATGTGGAGCACAAGGAACCTTCATTCCCTGTTGGCGGGAATATAAATTAATACAACCACTATGAAAGACAGTATGGAGGTTCCTCAAAAAACCAAAAGTAGAGCTACCATACGATCCAGTAATCCCACTGCTAAGTATATACCCAAAAGATAGGAAATCGGTATATCAAAAAGATACCTGCACTACCATGTTTGCTACAGCGCTGTTCACAGTAGCCAAGATTTGGAAGCAACCTAAGGGTCTGTCAATAGACAAATGGATAAAGAAAATAAAATACTTATACACAATGCAGTACTATTCAGCCATAAAACAGAATGAAATCCTGTCATTTGCAACAACATGGATGGAACTAGAGGTCACTGTACTAACATAAAATAAGTCAGGCACAAAAAGACAAATATGGTATGTTCTCACTTATTTGTGGGATATCCAAATTAAAACAATTAAACTCATGGACACAGAGAATAAAAAGACGGTTAACAGAGGCTGGGAAAGGTAATAGGTAGAGGCTGGAAGGGGGAGAAGTGCAGATGGTTAACAAGTACAAAAAAAGTTGGAAAAGATGAGTAAGACCTAGTATCCTAGTATTTGATACCATAACAGGGTGACTATAGTCAAAATAATTTCACTGTACATTTTTAAATACCTACAAGAGTATAACTGGATTGTCTATAACACAAAGGATAAATGCTTGAGGGGATGGATACCCATTTTCTATGGTGTGATTATTACACATTACATGCCTGCATCAAAAAATATCCCATATACCTCATACATATATATATATATATATATATGTACTATGTACCTGTAAAAATTAAAAATACATTTTAAAAAATTGCATATTTAAAATATTTTGCCAATACTAAACATTATTATTTTAGTTTCTTTCTCAGTTAACAAGCAAAAAACAGGATCTCAGAATTGTTTTAATTTGAATATGTGATTCAAACAAGATTGAACATTTGTCTTTTTTCACATGGACCATTTTCATGTCATTTTCATTGAATTCATGATACTAATCTTTATTTACTTTTCTACTGGTCGATTTGCATTTTTCTCATTGTTTTAGAAGACTTTTTATGCATCAATGCTAGCAATACTTTATTATGTGTATTGCAAATACTTTTTCAGAAAACATTTTCCTATTTGGCCATAATATTTTACCTCTAATTACAATGTGTTTTCCAAATGTTTTATTGTTATTTATTTCATTCAACCTTTCCTTAGGGATTCTGCCTTGGATGTTAGATTTTAAATCAAACAATATTAGAAATTCCACATTATATATAGAGAATGATAGAGTTATATATGTTATATACATGTATATGCATTATATATATATATATATATATATATATATAAAATTTGTAGGTTGGATAATGGCCCCTCAAAGACTGCTCATGTCCTAATCCCTTGAACCTGTGACTATATTGCCTTGTATATCAAAATAAATTTTCAGATGTGTTTAAGTTAGAAATATTGAGACCAGGAGATTATCCTAAATTATTCAAGTATTAGTCATGGTTCAGCTAGAGAACAGGGGCAATAGGTAACGTAAATTTAGAATATATTTTAAAAAAGAATATATTACAAGAAATTGGCTTATGCAATGGTGGGAGCTTGCAAAGAGAGTAGGGAATCCACTGGGCAAGGGCAAGTTCAGGCTAAAATTCTATATGCAGGGTAAAGTTGCTGTCCAAAAGCGGAATTTCTCTTCATCAAAGAAGTCTCAGCTCTGCTTTCAAGGTTTTTCGCCTGATTGAATAAAGCTCATCCAGATTATCTGGTATAACATTCCTTACATAAAGTCAACGAGTTATGAACCTTAATCACATCCACAAAATGCCTTCAGAGCAACAGCTAGATTCATGTTTGATTAAACCAGAAACTATAGCCTAGCCAATAGGCACATGAAACTAACAATCGCAATTCAGAAGAGCCCAGTGTAATCCCAAATGTTCTTGTAAGAAGGAGGGAGAATTGTTAGGTCAGAGAAGGAGATGTGGCAATGGAAGCAGAGGTCAGAGAAAGAGAGAAATTTGAGGATGGTACTTCGTTGGCTTTGAAGATAGAGGAAAGAGCCATGAGCCAAGAAATGCAAGTGGTCTCTAAGAGGTAGAAAAAGCAAGGAAACAGATTCGCTCCTAGAGCCTTCCAGAGGAATGCAGTCTCCTGATCCATTTTAAAGTTCTTGCCTCCAGAACCAGAAGATAATAAATGGGTATAGATGGTATGTGTGTATAGGATAGAGATAAGTGGTAGGAGGAAGGGGTGGAGAGGTGTGTTTGTATGTCTGTGTATAATCTGTTTCTGAATCTCTTATTCAGTTCTACTAAGATTAACTTACCCCATCCATTTCTGTATCAGTATGATGTGTTGTTATTTTGACTTTAAGAAATATTAGAATATTCAATAGAGAAAGTGCCCTCTAATCATTTTTTGTCAGATTCCTTTGGCTTATTTGCATCTGTTCAATTTTAAGTTCTCATGTTGGAGTTCTCCTTTTGGAGGGCTTCCTCCAAAAAATGTATCATTGTTATTTTAATTTTGACCAACCAAATGTATATATTAGGATAGTGAGAATTTTCAAAACATAATTTTTCTCTTCATCTATTCAAGTGTTCAATAGGTTTAAAAACGTACAAAGCAAATATGTATGTTTTTATATCTATATACAGTCATGTGTTGCAAAATGACATTTTGGCCAATGATGAAACTTATATACAATAGTGGTCCCATAAGATTACAATGGAGCTAAAAAAATCCTGTGGGTTGCTGAGGTCATAGCCATGGAAAGTCCTGGCAAAACACATTATTTATGTGCTTGTGGTGATACTGATGTAAACAAACCCACTGCATTGCCAGTAGTATAAAAGTATAGCACTTACAATTGTGTGCAGTCCATATCTGAAACGATAATAAACAACTATGTTACTGGTTTATGTATATATTATACTAAACTTTTAATCGTGATTTTAAGGTGAACTCTTTCTATTTATAAAAAATAAGTTAGCTGTAAAACAGCCTCAGGCAGTTTCTTCAGAAGATATTCTAGAAGAAGACATTGTTATCATAGGAGATGACAGCTCCATGCATGTTAATTGCCCCTGAAGGCTTTCCAAGAGAAGATGTGAGCATGGAAGGCAATGATATTGACCATCCTGACCCTGTGTAGGCCTAGAGTAATGTGTGTTTTTGTGTCTTAGTTTTTAACAGAAAAGTTAAAAAAGTAAGATAAAAAAGGAAAATTTCAAAAATAAAAAAAATTTATAGAATAAGGATATAAAGAAATAAAATAATTTTGTATAGTTGTGCAATATGTTTGTGTTTTAAGCTAAGTATTATTACAAAATAGTTGACTTTTTAAATTTAAAAGTTTATGAAGTAAAAAAGTTACAGTAAGCTAAGGTTAACTTAATATTGATGAAAGAAAAATAATTACATAAATTTAGTGGAGCCTCAGCATATAGTGTTTGTTGTCCACAGTAGGGCACAGTTATATCTTAGGCCTTTGTATTCACTCAACACTCACTCACTGACTTTACTAATAGCAATTCCAGTCCTGCAAATTCTATTTATGGTAAGTGCCCTACATAGGTGTAGCATTATATTTTACACTGTATTTTTACTGTACCTTTTTATGTTCATATATGTTTAGATATTGTATTAGTCAGGGTTCTCTAGAAGGACATAACTAACAGTATGTATTTATATATATATGAAAAGCAGTTTAATAAAGAGAATTGACTCACGCAATCCAAGGTGAAGTCCCAAGATAGGCCGTCTGCAAGTTAAGAAGCAAGGAAGCCAGTAGTGGCTCAGTCCAAGTACCAAAACTTCAAAAGTAGGGAAGCTGGTCATGTAGCCTTCAGTTTGTGGCAGAAGGCCCAAGAGCCCCTGGCAAACCACTGGTGTAAGTCCAAGAGTTCAAAAGCCAAAGAACTTGGAGTCTGACATTCGAGAACAGGAGGCATCTAGCACCCAGCACGGGAGAAAAATGAAGGCTGGAATACTCAACAAGTCTTCCACCTTCCGCCACTTTTTCTAGCCACACTAGCAGCCAATGGATGGTGCCCACCTACATTGTGGGTGGCTCTTCCCAAGGGGTCTTCCTCTCCCAGTCCATGAACTCAAATGTTAATCTCTCTGGCAACACCCAGAAACACCCAGATACACCCAGAAATAATACTTCACATCCGTCAATCCAATCAAGTTGACATTTTATATGAACCCTCACAGGTGCACAAATACTTTGTGTTACGGTGGCCTTCAGTATTTAGAGCAGTAATATGCTGTATGGGTTTGTTGACTGTGAGCAATAGGCTATACCACTGTATTTGCATAAGTACACTCTATAATGTTCACACATGATGAAATCACCTAAGGAAACATTTCTCAGAAGGTATTTCTGTCTTTAAGTTATGTGCAACTACATAGATATATACATTTTAACAATGGGTACCTCTGAGCTATGGTATGTTCTGGATGGATTATATTTTCTTTAAAATTTTATGTATTTTCCAATTTTTACACAGGTTTGTGTAATAGGTTGAATAAGGGCCACCCAAAGATACTAAGCCCTAATCTCTGGAATTTGTAAATGTTGCTTATTTAAAAACAGGATCTTTGTAAATATAATTAGGTTAAGAATCTTGAGGTGATTACCTTCAATTATCTAGGTAGGTCTTAAATACCAACACAACTGTCTTTATAAGAGAGACAAAGAGAAACACATAGAGAAAGAAGAAATTGTGACCACAGAGGCAGAGATTGGAGTGATGAGACCAAAGGACAACTGGAGTCACTAGAAGCTGAAAGGAGACAAAACAAACAAACAAACAAAAAAAAAAAAAAACCTCACCTGTAGCTTTCTATGGACATCTCAATTTCAGACTTCAAGCCTCCAGAACTGTAAGAGAATACATTTATGTTTTAAGCCATCTAGCTCGTAGTTATTTGTCATAGCAGCCCTAGAAAAGTAAGATAATATGTATCACCTTTATCTATTCCAGAATCCTGGTATTACTTCTGGCAAAAGATACTAAAGCCATGAAGCCAGAGGATTGCTATTTTGACCGGGTGCAGTGGCTCACACCTGTAATCTCAGCACTTTGGCAAGCCAAGGCAGGCAGATCACTTGAGGTAGGGAGTTCAAGACCAGTCTGACCAACAGGAAGAAACCCCATCTCCACTAAAAAAAAAAAAAAAAAAAAAAATACAAAAATTAGCCAGGCATGGTGGCTCATGCCTGTAATCCCAGAGGCAGGAGAAGTACTTGAATCCGGGAGGCGGAGGTTGTAGTGAGCCAAGATCATACCATTGCATTCCAGCTGGGGCAACAAGAGCAAAACTCCACTTCAAAAAAAAAAAAAAAAAAGAAAAAAGAACAGCTATCTTAAGTAACCATTGTTTGGATTTGTTTTTGCTGCCATTAAAACCAGAGTCAGCCCTCCAGAAAAATTTGATATATCTCTCTAAATTATCTCGCCACATCTATTCTCCAGTTATTGTTAATTTCTTTTTAATTTTGCTGTTGTACATGAGTCTATATTTATTCTATACATGATTAGTTTATTTTTATTCTATACATGATAGCTTTTACGAAGTTATTGGTATTAAACAGTTATTAACTTTTGTATATTTATTTTATAATAGACAATGTCTCTGAAATTCTTTGAAATTCTAATAGCTTTTTAATCTATTTTCATGTGCTTTCTTTTTTCTTTTTAATTTAATTTTTTTATTACAGTTTAAGTTCTGGGGTTCATGTGCAGAACGTGCAGGTTTGTTACATAGGTATATATGTGCCATGATGGTTTGCTGCATCCATCACCCCATCATCTACTTTAGGTATTTCTCCTAATGCTATCCCTCTCCTAAACCCCCACTGTCTGCTATCCTTCCCCTACCCTACTCCTCACAACAGGCCCCAATGTGTGATATTCCACTCCCTGTGTCCATGTGTTCTCATTGTTCAACACCCACATATGAGTGAGAACATGTGGTATTTGGTTTTCTGTTCTTGTGTCAGTTTGCTGAGAACAAAGGTTTTCAGCTTCATCCATGTCCCTGCAAAGGACATGAACTCATCCTTTTTTATGGCTGCATAGTATTCTATGGTGTATATGTGCCACATTTTCTTTATTCAGTCTATCATTGATGGGCATTTGGGTTGGTTCCAAGTCTTCACTATTGTAAACAGTGCCACAATGAACTTACATGTGCATATGTCTTTATAATAGAATGATTTATAATCCTTTGGGTATATACCCAGTAATGGGATTGCTGGGTCAAATGGTATTTCTATTTCTAGATCCTTGAGGAATCACCACACTGTCTTTCACAAGAGTAAAACTAATTTACACTTCAATCAACATGTAAAAGTGTTTCTATTTCTCCACATCCTCTCCAGCATCTGTTGTCTACTGATTTTTTAATGACTGCCATTCTAACTGGCCTGAGATGGTATCTCAATGTGGTTTTGATTTGCATTTCTCTAATGACCAGTGATCATGAGCCTTTTTTCATATGTTTGTTGGCTGCATTAAAATGTCTTCTTTTGAGAAGTGTCTGTTCATATCGTTCACACACTTTTTGATTGGGTGGTTTGTTTTTCTTCTTGTAAATTTAAGTTCTTTGTAGATTACGGATATTAGCCCTTTGTCAGAAGGGTAGATTGAAAAAAATTTTTCCTATTCTATTGGTTGCTGGTTTACTCTAATGATATTTTCTTTGGCTGTGCAGAAGCTCTTTAGTTTAATTAGATCCCATTTGTCAATTTTGGCTTTTGTTGTCATTGCTTTTGTTGTTTTAGTCCAAAGTCTTTGCCCATGCCTATGTCCTGAATGGTATTGCCTAGGTTTTCTTCTAGGGTTTTTAACGGTGTTAAGTCCTATGTTTAAATATTTAATGGCAATCAGGCAAAAAAAAAAAAAAGAAAAGAAAAGAAAAAGAAGAGAAATAAAGGGTATTCATTTAGGAAAAGAAGAAGTCAAATTATCTCTATTTGCAGACAACATGATTGTACATTTAGAAGACCCCATTATCTCAGCCCAAAATCTCCTTGAACTGATAAGCAACTTCAGCAAAGTCTGAGGATACAAAATCAATATGCAAAAATCACAAGCATTCCTTTACACCAATCACAGACAGAGAACCAAATCATGAATGAAATCGCATTCCCAGTTGCTACAAAGAGAATAAAATACCTAGTAATACAACTAACAAGGGATGTGAAGGACTTCTTCCAGAACTACAACCCACTCACTGCTCAAGGAAATAGGAGAGGACACAAACAAATGGAAAAACATTCCATGCTCATGGATAGGAAGAATCAATATTGTGAAAATGTCCATACTGCCCAAAGTAATGTATAGATTCAATGCTATCCCCATCAAACTACCATTGACTTTCTTCACAGAATTTGAAAAAAAAAAACATCTTAAATTTCATTTGTCCATTCATTTTGGACAAATGAAATTTAAGGTGTTTTTTTCCTTGAATTCTGTGAAGAATTGAACCAAAAAAGAGTCCAGATAGCCAAGACAATCCTAAGCAAAAAAAAAAAAAAAAAAAAAAAAAAGCTGGAGGCTACTCCCTGAGAGTTTCTTCATTTTCCACCTTTCTCAGTATTAGGATTTGAGCTTTCCTCTGCTCTGCCAATACAATCTCCTCTCTTTAGCTGCACTCCATCTTCCAGATATAAGTTGATATTTTACATTCATTCCACTTTTGTCCTTTCTCCTCTTCTCTTATAAATTTTTCATCTTTCTATTATTAGTGTTATTCCTTAATATCAATGTGTTGCAAATGGGAGGGAAAGGAAATGCATGTATTCAACTGTTTCACTTAATCTGAAATCTCCTGGAATGTTTTTAAATATTATAAGAAATAAATTTTAATTGAACATTTGCTAGAAATTTATTCAGGCCCAATGCTCATTATATAGTTGGCTACATTGACAGTTTTTTCACTTTATCCCATTTATACATTTAGCTTTTATGTTTTTTATTCCATTTCTGTCATTAATATTTCCTTACAAAATCTATTTCTTCGACAATTTGAACTTCTTGCAGCACTGTATATAGCCATAGCCCTACATGCTAGCATTTGAAATTCCACTGTTTTTGCATATTATATTTCTAGTATACATTCATTCCTCATTTTTTATTAGCTATATCACAGGTTAATATAGTTATTGAATGTTTTAAATAACTAGGTCTTAGACTAAATACATATAAACATTTATTTATTTTTTATTTCCTCATTAGTTTGAATTATTGTTATTTTTCTTACATTTCCCAAGATGATTTTGTTGTCATTTTTATGACTTCTTTAGTAAAAATGTCTGGCTTATTTATTTCCTTTCTCTCTTATTTAATAGTAAAAGCATTTCAGCCTACATGGATTATGTACCATTTATTTCTAAATAGTCTATAAATGAAGTTTTGATTTTCTTTTTTACTGGAGAGCTATGAATGAACAGTTTTTTATTTTAAATTTCGAAAGTGTTAAAATTTTTAGTTTGCATTATCTTAAGATAATCTTAAGATTATCTTAACAATTATGTAATTGTTTCATATTATGGTTAGAGAATGTGTTTTTTATGATTTCTGATTTGGAAATCATTTTAAGACTTCATAACCCAATAATTGTTGTTGTTTTAAGTATTCCATGGTAACAAAAATATAGATCTTTTCTTTGTAGAGGACACAATTAGATGTATTTATTAAGTCAATACTATTGGATTTCCCTGTCATTTTGCTGAAGCACATGCACTATAACTTCCTGAGAATAAAAGCATGAAAAGAAAATGCATTGAGTGTTTGAGTGTCTGAAAATGAACTTATTTACCTCTTGACTGGTAGTTTGACTGGGCAGACAATTACCTATTAGAAATAATTTTCAAGCATTGTTCTATTGTGTTCCAGCATCCAAAATCATTTATATACTCTCCATGCAGATTTATTCTTGTCTACTTCATTTGGCAATGATTCAGAGAGAGGTTTTAGAGTATCTCCAGTTATTGCATTTCTGTCAAATTAACCTTGCATACCATATTTTTTCTTTCTCTGTTTCAATGTGATCTTATTTGCTGAATAAAAATTGATGGTGCTTCATTTATTATAAATTTTACTGTTTATTATAAATAATAATCACTGTTCTGCTTAACACTTTTTCTGTAAACTTTATCTTATATGTTTGAATATTTTGCCTTGCATTTATTTACCTAACTTACTTTTGGCAAGCCTTTATTATAAATAGTCTGTGCTAAGTTTTTGCTTTGTTTTAAATATATTCTCTTCTGTGAGGCAGATATAGATTTTGCTTTTTTATTGGAAAAGCCCCTTTACTAAAATACAAAGTTTTTTAGTATACAAAATACAAACTTTGTAGTTTAGTAGAGGGGCTTTTCCTATTTTTATTTATTGTTATTTATTTATTTATTTATTAGGCCCCACCTCTGATGTCTCTTTAAAGTGCTTTCATTCTTTTGCATTTTTAATATGTCCTTGATGTTGTGTATCTTTCATTCATTTAATTTTCCTACATTTTCTCTACTGATTTAGAAAGTATATATCATATCCATCTTTAATTCTAATACTAAATTTGAATACAGTTTACTTTTAAGGATTTATTTAAATAGGTTTTTTTAACATATACTGATTTACTTAAGCCAAGGCTAAAACTTTGCCATTGCTCTATTAGGTAGTTGTGCTTTCTTCCTTACAAATATTAGACAATAATTTTCCTTAGTTATAGCCATAATTCCACAATTCAAGCACATCATGCTTGATCACTGAGTACTTGTTAATGTGAACAATCTTCACCTTCTTTTCAACGCTAAAAAAAATCACGAAATGAAAAGTTGTTGGTTTTCTCCTTTTATTCCACAGAATAAAAGATGCAGAATAATGGCCGTTTTTATAACAAATATTTGTGTATTTCTGCCTATTTAAAAGTCTTTATTGAGTGTCCTGATTCACTATGGATATTTTAATGGAAAAATTACTAATAATATTTACCTAGCAACATTTCATATCTTTTTCCATCAAAAAACTATTAATTTGTCTTTATCAAACATGTTTTAAAATAAGTAGATTGGGTATACTTTCAACAAAGTAAAAATGCCTGCAAAACAAAAGCAATGTAAGGATATATATAAACATGTTAACAGTAGATATTTCTGAGTAGTGGTGCTCCATGAGCTATTTTCCTTCTTTAAAATGTTATATATTATCCAATTTTACATAGTATCTATCACATTTATTATAAAAAATTCACATTGTACCATCTAACACTTATGTTTAGTGAACAATAAATTCATATAGCACTCCAACTTTGAGGCAGAGAAACATGAAATTTCTGTATTTAGTCTAAGTTCTACCTAGCAATTCTCTTATTTCCCCTCACAAATCCCAATCTATAACTGGTAAATGAGAAAAATATAGAGAAAACATTGAATGGATGTCTGCTTCTGCCTATGATGAAGTTTCATGAAGCAAACCCATGTTCCTACTGAGAAAAGCTGGATAAAACTTTTTATAGTTAAAAAAAAATCTGTTTGAAAATATCATAGCACTGTTAAGACATTCTGTTCATAAGAAGCCAAAAATCACAAACAAAACGGAACCATTGAGATTATAGGGGCATTATATAAACTGGTTGTTGTTTTTGTTTATATTTTTATTTTTTCCTTCAGCATTTTGCAGATTCTTGGTAGCAAAGAATTGAAGAACACAGGAATAGGGCTGTGTCTACAAGGCATACAGAATTTTCTAGAACTTTTGTTAATTCTACACAGCTGAAGAGTAAAAACTGGAGTCATGTGAGGACAGTCAGGACTTCAAAGACCAAGAAAAAAAGAAAATCTTTAAGTAGTCAATGGAACACTTGGTGATTTTCTCTTCCAACACTAGCAGAATTCTTAAAATTAACAGAGAAAGAAGCTATGAACAAAGCTCTTGAAGCGTAGAGAAAATTTTCAAACTGTCATCACAGATCTGAGGAGGTAAAAACCAGAGATCAGAACCCATCAAAGGGGAGATATCAAACTGGAATTCCTGAAGGGCTAGAGATTAAGACTAAAAGCAAACTGGAAATTAAACATAGAGATGTAGTTGTAGTTCAACCTTGAGTCAGGTCTTTACCTGACTGGATTGATATCTGCCCCCTTTCTATTTTCCTCTGAGAAGAACTCTCTCTAGAGAAAGGTATCATTCAGAACCTCTACAGTTTTTCATATGCAATGTCTGACATTTGACCAAAAATTACAAGTACAGAAAAAAATAGACAATAGAAACAAATTCATGGATGACAAAAAATTCATTCAATTATCAGGATAACACGTTGGTATTTAAAAGTATTTGTGACTAATATGTTCAGTAATGGTGAAGGGTTGACAAGATCAGAAATTTCAATTGAAAACAAAATTAAACTTTTATAAGTAAAAAATAAAATTGAGAATTTAATACATGGGTGTAATGGAAGATCAGATCCACCAGAGAAGATGAAAGATATGAATATGTGAAAGAGAAGATAGTAATTTAATAATTAAATAATTATTACAATTATATAATTAAATTACTATCTTCTTTATCTGTCTCCCAGTGTTCATTCATTCACTCATCCTTTTTTAAATATATAATCCCCAAGCTAATGTGCAGAGATGAAAGCACAGAAAAGAAGATAATAAATATATGGGACATGGTAGAAAAGTCTAACATACAAAATTGGAGTTTCAGAAAAGCGGAGGGGAAGAACAACCAATACATGAAGAGATAATGATTTAGAATTTTCCAAGCCTGATGAAAAACACTAATCCACAGTGTGAAATTGCACTGTGACTCTCACTAGTGTATTGAAATTCTCCATATATTTCCAGGAATGCCTAGAACCATGGTACTGATCCTTGACGAAACTAGAATGGAATATACTACATAGGAATTAATGTAGTTTTGTGTTAATGTAGTTTTCCAAAACACACCAAGCAGGAAGTCTGTAACATCTTGCCAATATTCCTGATAGAATATGTACTAATGAATAGTTTGCATCTGGTGTCTGTTATGTTATCTTGGTTTCTGCTATCGAACCTGGTCTCACAGCCTGGTTTGAGCTACATGACCAGCTAAAAGACCCCTACTTGAATGAGCTGTGGCTTTTCTGAAATCAAAATATTTTAGTGGCTCACTTGCTGGAGATAAAGCACAACCTATGACTGAGAGAGGATTCTAGAATCTGTGTGAGGACAATATGGGCCTCCTTTCTTGCCCCGCTGCTTTGTATCTATTGTCTGTAATACATCTTTCATGAGTGTGTGTGTGTGTGTGTGTGTGTGTGCGCACGCGCACACATGTGTACATGCATGTACAGATATGGGTTATTACACTGTATTTTTAAAATTATCTCTAATAAGCTTAGAGCATTTGTATATTTTTATAGGGAATAATGAAATAAATGACTAATCCCCACTAGAGAAAAAAAATTAATACATACCTTTCCTTTCCTCTCTACTTCTCACTCCTCCTTCCAAGCCAAGATACATTTCTGTTTTCATTAATATAACCTGTAATCAAGTCCAGTTTTGTAGTCATGAACTGTTCAGTATTTCAAATTTTACTCTTTTATTTCTCCTCCACAAGTTGGTTACTGAATAAAAGAGGGAAATTCCAAAGTTCTCACAGCAGAGAGGAGGATAGTGGAAAGGGGAACTCACCAATGCACTTGGTGTCATGTTTCCTACCCTGTCTCTACTGCCAAGTTCAGGGGCTGACACTCCCTCTACTGGTAACCACAGGGAGACAACTGGCCCTGTCTGCTAACGAGGGCTTGAACTCTGTGGTTCCAAACATTTGCCTCCGGTCTCAAAGAGAAGGGAAATCTATCAGAGAATGTCTGAAGGCAGTGATGGGAAAAATTATATAACCTATTCCTGATTATTCCTCCCCTGACTTTAGCCTATTCAATAAAATGGAATATGCTGAGAGTCAAAACAAATGTCTGTTTTGTTAATCTTGTAGATAGTCAAAGTTTTATGGCTGATTTCATTATTGAGTCATGATCATTAAACACCATAAATTTATAGATTTCTGAGAGACCGACTTCTGTAGACAATATTTTATTCATGGCATTTTCTCATTCCTGCTTCATTAACTCTTTACATTTCCTTCTTCTGTACTTTTTCAAAATGATTAAGAAAATATCTCTGACACAGTGTAGTATTTTTAATGAAATCATATTAATTTATTCTTAATTAAGTTAGCTTGAGGCAAGCAACACAGCTGGACAGCTGCAGAGCAAGGCAAACCCCTCTAAGACACGTGTCCCCAACCAAACCTGCTAAGTATGAGAACCACTGGATTTGTTTAAGACAGACAAACAACAACAAAACCTTGACATTCTGATTCACTAGGTCTGGAATGTAGCCTAAGGATCTGTAGTCTCAAAAATATCTCCAGATGTTTCTAATATGCAGCCAGGTTTAACAACCACTACTCTAGAGTACTTGCGTTTTTAACAATGACCTTGAAGTAGCGGGCCAAGAAAAGAAAAATGTTTTATTTGCTGTGCTGATTCATTCTTGTTCACTCAGCTAAGACTTTTTGCTGCAGGTTCTGTGTGTGTTTTCACTTTGCTTGATGAAACTCTTAAGATATAAGACGATCAATAAAAATTAAATGAACTCTTCCTCTAGGTTTTCCCCCTCATTATTATTGGCAGCCTTTGTGGTAGAACAAACCAGCATGCAGGCAATCCTGAGCTAACACATAACAATTTCTGTTCATAAAAAGCAGTCTGTCCAAGCCCTTTAAAACATATTGTAAAATAAAACATACACATTTTGCTGGTAGAAAGTAAAAATACCCATTTGTACAAAAATAAAACACATGAGAAAATTGCATGCTATATCCCACCTACCTCTGTCTTATAAAATCATCAAAACCTCTCACAATTCTGTGACTTTTCACCTGCTAACCTTTCTGTACGTCTTCACCTTCCTTATCCAAGAAACCATATATTATCTTTTAAGATCTGACTGAAATTCCACAATCTCTATGAGGCCTTTCAAAAACCCTTATACAGAGTTAATCTATCTCCCAGTGTATTCACTCACTCACCATTTTTTAAAAACTTATTATCCCTTGTTTGATAGCAAAGTGTTGCTGTATCCGTCTGCTGAGTTAAATGTATGCTTCTACGGAAATTATCATATTTTGTGACTGTACACAGAGAGTGCTTAACCACTGGTAAATAAATGCTCTTCTCTACACAATGACAGTTAAAATGCACATTTCTTATGGTACTTTTGAAATGGTTTAATGGGGTTATATGGGATCCATTACACTTCCTGGAAGTTTTCTTAATAGGTTGTTCTTTGCAAAGGAAAAAAAAAACAGAATGAGAAACTAAGACTTTAGAAAATATTGAGTTAAGCTATGAGAAATCACCAGTATTATACTCTTTTTCATCTACAAACATAGTAATGTCAGTCATGTACTTCAATGGATATATGAAAGTTTATATGTATTAAAACATTTCTGGGTTTTTTTTTAATGTCTGACCATTTTTATACAGAGTAACTAATATTTGACAAAAAAAAAAACACTTGATTTATAAACATGTTCAAGCTAATAAGCCCAAGGTCTACATACTGAATCACTGATCAAAAATTGAGGGGAACATTTGTAAAAATGGCAGAGTAAGGACCTTCAAAAACTCTCTCATCTATAAAAGCAACACAAAAACTAGCAAGAATTGTCAGCATCAACTTTTTTCAGGATTCTGGAAATTAATCAAAGGCTTGCAGTAATCCAGAGAGTGTTTATTCAAGAAATATGGCTGAATCTTGGGAAGAACAGTGAATTTTCTGGCATTTTTACTTGTTCTAGTCTCATCCCCATTTCTCCAGTTCTAGAGTAGTCTTGAAAACATACAGTCTGGCAGCTACCTCACAGTGTAGAATGAGGTTATTGCTCCTTCAAAGCCTTTTTCACAGATAATTGGCATTATTTGACCTATCTGGTTGTTCCCAAGAAAAGGCAATATGCAACAATGTGTTTATTTGACTTGGCTCAGAGCTCACACAGTGTGAAAAGTCTTTTCCCTGAGGGCATTTGTTGAAAACAATTTCATTAATTGCCTAACTTTATGGCTGCCTGAGGTGGTGAATAACTGTTGGGGCAAATAGGCTAACTAAAATGTTTAAAAAGAAAAGCTAAGGAATGATATGTCCATAGTGGCTTTGAAAAGCTCTCAAAATCTACATGGTCACACACATGAATAGGAGTGTACATATGCCATGGGCTATGAGCATGATAAAGAAAGATCTGAGAAAGTCTTAAGGTCTTATCTTTGGGTGACCTTGTGGTTCATGCAAACAGAAAGGGAAGGCTAAAACAAGAGTTGTCAACAGCCTGACTGAGTATTGAAAGCATCTCCTATCATGCAGATAGAGTCCCTTGGCAAAGACTGAAAATTTACTGGCTTCAGGTATTTAAGGAATCTCTGTCTAATAATTAGCTAACCATCTAACAAAGCAGAGACTTCAGAGGTAGAATCCATCAAAGACTACAGACTGAAAAGACTTATTCCAGAAAAGTTACTAAACAGGCAACAACAAACAGCCACAATGATAAGCCTTGGTGAGGAGAAAAAGATCTGATTCCTAGAGTTGACACACATTATTTTAAACATTTACTTCCAACCAAAACAAAAGTATAAGGTATACAAGTAATCAAAAAAAAGACCCAAACACACGAAAAAAGAGTAATCAATGGAAAATGTTTCTGAGGAAGCCCAGATAATGAACTTATTAGGCAAATACTTTAAATCAGTTATTTGAAATATGTTCAAAGAACCAAAGGAAACCATATCTAAAGAACTGAAGTAAGTATGAGAATAATGTAAGACATCATAAGAACATCAATAAAGAGACACAAAGTTATTTTTAAGACTCAAAATTCCAGTGTTTAAAAGTACAATAAATGAAATGAAAAATTTACTAATACTGTTCAACAGAAAATGTGTGCATACAAAATAAAAATTCAGCAATTTTCAAAATAGGTCAACTGAGATTATCATTCTAATTAACAAAAAAAAATAAGAAAAATGAATAGAACCTCAGAGACCTGAGAGACACCATCAAACATACCAACATATGCATAATAGGAGTTCCAGAAAGAAAAGAAGGAAAGGGCAGAAAGAATATTTGAAGAAATAATGACTAAAAATGTGTCAAATTTTATGAAAAATATTAATCTATATCTAAGAAGCTCATTGAACTGACAGTAGGATAAACTCAGCAAGAGCCACACTTTGACACATTATACTCAAACTGTTGACAGCTAACGACAAAAAGAGAACCTTGAAAATAGCAAGAGACAAGCAACTCATCACATATTAGGGATCTTTAATAAGATCAACATGAGCCATTGATTTTCAACGAGGGTACCAAGAAATTTCATTGAAGAAAGAGTATCATCTTTTTTTAACAAATAGTCCAGGACAACTGGATATTCACGTGGAAAAGAATAAGGTTGATCTACATATCACTATCTTCGAAAATTAATTCTAAATGGACCAATTACCTAAACACAAGAGGTAGTCCCCTAAAACTCTTAAAGAAAATGTAAATGTATATCTTTGTGACCTTGGATTAGGAAATGGCTTCTTAGATATAATAGCTAAAACACAAGCAACCAAAGGAAAAAAATTAAAAATAGGACTTCATCAAAATTAATACTTTTTTGTGCTTCAAAGGGCACAATCAAGAAAGTGAAAAGATGACCTGCAGAATGGGAGAAAACATTTGCAAATTGTATACTTGATAAGAATCTAGCATGCAGAATATATAAAGAGCTATTAGAATTCCATAAGGAAAAGATAAAGAATCCCAATGTAGAGAGATCCAAGATGGCCGATTAGCAACAGCTCAGGAATGTAGCTCCCAGTGAAAGCGCAGAGAATGAGTGGACGCCGCATTTCCGACGAATTTTTGTTGCCCACAGACCGGGAGAGTCCCGGCAGAGAAGCCACATGGGTCTCCAGAACGGCTCTTTTGCCGGCGCCCGGCGCGGCACTTCCCAGTGCAGAGTATACGGGACGGACGGGCTCGGCTGGTCCCATCCCCACAAGGAAAACAGCAATTGGAAGCGCTGAGGACTGAGAGTTTCACAGCAAGCACAGCGAACCCGGGAAGGTCTGGCTCTGAGGGGAACGGGTGTCCACCAAAGGAAAACTAAGAAACAGAAAAAAATTTCATCACCAGGTGAAGAGAGATCCAAAATGGCCGCGTAGCAGCAGCTCGGGATTGTGGCTCGCGGTGAGGGCGCAGAGAGCGAGTGGACACCACAGTTGCAGACGAATATTTGATGCCCATGGACTGGGAGATTCCCGGCGAGGGAATCTTTTGGCGACTCTTTTGGCCGGC